>PVKE010011399.1:0-40364 GCA_004027555.1 Craseonycteris thonglongyai | reverse complement strand
CTGGGATTTTAATCCACACGCTGGGTTTTAATCCACACGCTGGGTTTTAATCCCCACGCTGGGTTTTAATCCACATGCTTGGATTTTAATCCACACGCTGGGGTTTTAATCCACACGCTGGGTTTTAATCCGCATGCTGGGTTTTAATCCGCACGCTGGGTTTTAAACTGCAAGCACTGCGTTCTCCATTTCTAAAAGTTCTAAATTCTAAATTAATGGAATTTTAAATCCATTCACCTCGCTGTGCTTTAGAATCCAGCGTGTTTTCGCGGGGACGTGAGTGCACTATTTGAAAGCGTTTTTAGGACCGGGCGCTACATCGCCCTGGTGTCTGACTATACCCAGCACAGCCTCGTCGTCCGGGTGCTGATTCGCACTCGCTCCGGCCTTTGGGGTTGGATCCTTGGGCTGCGGATTTTTCCTCCAGACTCAGCCAGGGTGGCTCCTTCCGGCTGTGCCCTTCCTCTGTGTCCCTTTGCTTTTCCTCGGTGACACACCTCTGGGGACTGGAGTTACAGCATCCTCCTCCAGAGGGTTGTGTTCTTACTGCCAGGTGCCGGGGGCCCCCTCCCCTCGGGGACGGATTCCAACAGCTTCTTTTTGTCACACAGGGAACGCAAATTCTGGCTCCAAAGCCACCGAGGAGTCTGTGGTGACAAATTCCCAGTTGCGGCTTCACCTCTGACCACCTGGAATCAGGTGTGGACGGGACGCTCCGACTGCCCCCTTTGCGGGGTGTTTCTCCCGGTTGTCACTCAGGATGTCACCTTGCTGGGGCCCCCGGCTCTGCCTGCCTTTCTTGGGCAGCCCCCGCAGCTGTCCCCACTGTGGCCACACGAGACAGAAGGGGGAGGGCCCAGCGCAGTCTCCATGGTTGCACGTCATGAGTTCTGACGCGGTTTCATTCCACACAGGTGGGCGGGGGCCGCGCAGGGCGGGCACTGGGCTGGGGGTGAAGATGAATGGCAGTTGGACAGACTGGCTTTGGGAAGAGAGGGGGTCCCAGCTCTGCAGGGCCAGCCAGCCCCTGGCGGGCGTGGCCCCAGGGCCCGAGGTGGAGCCTGCCGCCCCCCAGCCTCCCTCCCCCCACCCAGCGTGACGACCCGAACTTGTGAAAACGAAATCTTCGCAGAAACGACAGCCTTGGTGTCAGCAATCGCTGGCCCCGAAGAGGCTCAGCTTCAGTCCAATGCTCTCTCTGCAAAGACACAGAAACCAGACGTCCGGGAGGGGACAAAGGGACAGAGAGAGGGACAGAGGCCCAGGGCGGCCTCAGCAGAGGGAGGCTGACTCGCTTTTCCTGACTTTAACAATGAATGTGTTGGGGAAGCCGGGAGGGCTCAGTGGGTTGAGCGCTCGCTTTGCAGCCCCAGGGACTGAGGATCGAATCCCGGCCCCGGCCCGTGTGGACCCACGTGCTGAGCTGGGGTGAGCTTCCCATGCGGGAGCCCCCAGTTTGGTTGTCAACCCCCCTGGTTCAGTCCCTGATCAAGGGGGGTGCGTCTTGCTGATAGAAACCAGCATGGGGCGCGCTCTGTGCTGTCCCCACCCCATCTCCCCTCCCCCATCCTCCACACGGCTGCTGCTCAGCTTCTGTGATGGGCCTCTAGCTTCCATCTGTCAGGACTGGGCCGATGGAGGCGGCAGGACTTGTCTGGGTTCACCGGGTCCACCCAGGACACAGCGGGACCCTGACTGAGCTCATGAGATGTCACGCTCATGTGACAACCACCGGCTTGGTCATACGGGCACCTGAGGTCCCGTGACGCTGGGGACTTAGCCAGGAAGGCACCCGTGAGGGACAAAATCCTTGTGGCCCCCAGCAGGGCGTGGAGGTTGGGCCTCGGGGCGTCACGGACCCTGTGGGAGGTCTGCCCCTCTGCACCTGTCTGGTCCTCGGAAGCTCCCCAATCAGGCTTGTCAGCAGCGGGACCGCCCGGTGGTCCCTCCACCAACGTCCTCACGAGGGTCTCGCTCCCGGGGCCCCCCAGATTCATGTCCGCACCTCCCGTTTCCCACAGAGCTCCTTCACTCATGGATGCGTTTGCCCTGTTCCATCTGGAACCCGGGAGAAGGTCAGAAGTCGGAGGCCGCCGAGACGGGTCGCCTCGCACGTATTTTCAGTATATTTATTAATGAGTTGGAAGCGTCCGAGAAAAGGTTAAGCGGCCGAATTTGCTGACTGCGCAGCGTTTTCTCTTTTCCAAGTTAACTGTTCAGGGAAGAAAAGCAACGCCCGGGGTGTTGGATCAAGGGGAAGAATAGGACGACCATCCGTGGGGCACAGTTAGGCATCCCGTTCTTATTTATTTGTTTTTCTGTCAAAACATCATTTACAATCATAAGTAGAGAATTTGGATTCATACAGCTGAGTTCAGAGCGGTCACCACGCATGCAGCTGGGTGACAACTGCCAGGGCCGAACACGCGTGGAGGCGGCGGCTGCACGTGTCCCTGGCCCGGCGTGACCGCCGCTCACCGAGTCTGGAGGGACCCTCTGCCCCGCATCCTTTGGGGTCTCCCAGGAAGACACAGGGCCCGGGTTCACGGGGTGCCGGCCACGTGCCCTGCTCAGGTCTGACCCCTGGGACGCTGAGGGTCCACCTATCATGCCCACGGGGGGCCCTGGTCAGAGCAGCGCGGGCCCTGTGGCTGTTGGTGCCCCGGGCCAGCCTCCAAGCCACGGACAAGGGACAGACAACCTCTCTCCAAACGGGAGAGGCCACACTCACCTGCCCGAGACGCCTCGCAGTCCCGCCGCCCGGCCGTGGCCCCGCGGGTGGGGACGCTCTGTGTGCAGCACACACAGGCGAGCATGCTCGCGAGTCCGGGGCTCGCGCTGAACAGCCATGGCCTTCAGGGGAGAAACACAGAATCATGCCAGCGCTTGTGCATCAGGGAGAGCAACACGCTTGCTAATTGGAAAATGGCTTGTGCGGAGGGCAGTACGGAGATGCCAGCTATGCAAATTAGCCAGGAATCGTGCCAGGCCAGCGAGATGAACCAGGCGCACGAGGGAGCGACCTAGGGGGCAAATGGGAAGCTCTGGGGGCTTCAGCTCATCCCTGGAGGGTGGCCTGGAGCGGGTCCCAGGTGCCCAAGCCGGCCTGCAGAGTCCCAGGCGCGTGCGTGGGGCCGTCCCGCCGGGGTCAGGGGGCTTTTCACACAAGCTCCTGGACGCACCCACTTCGGCCTTAAGCGGCTGGATGCCCCTTCACCAAGTGCGCCCAAGGGGCACCGGGCGCGCGCTGCCGGGGCCTGGTGGGGCCTCGGCGCTTAGCGCCCCCGGGACGCGAGGAGCCCAGGGAAGCCCCGGTCCTGCTCCAGCACCGACGGGGGTCGTCAGGGCGGGGCCGCGCGTCCCAGGGACCCGGGTCTGTGGCTGGAGCGCGGAGGCCCGAGTGGCTGCGGCGCGCGCCGCCTGCCGGTGGCTGCGCCTGAGCCGCGCGCGGCCAGGCCCTGGGTGGCTCTGGGCCGAGCCCGGGTTCTGGGCCGAGCCTGGGTTCTGGGCTGAGCCCCGGGTTCTGGGCTGAGCCTGGGTTCTGGGCCGAGCCCCAGTTCTGGGCCGACCCCGGGTTCTGGGCTGAGCCCCGGTTCTGGGCTGACCCCAGGTTCAGGGCCGAGCCCCGGTTCTGGGCCGACCCCGGGTTCTGGGCGGAAGGAAGGGCCGGTCCATGGTCCCCGGGGCAGCTCGGGGGCACTTTGGGGACCGCGCGCGCCGTTCTGTGCCTGCGGGAACCCGGGGAGCAGCTCACAGCGGGCATCGCAGCGGCCACCGGCGCGTCCTGTGCAAAGGCCCGGGGGCGACCTGCGTGGGGCGTGGGGGCCGCCAGGGCGGAGCGCCCGCAGGGTCCCTGGCGAGAAGGCCGCCCGTCCGCAGGGCCTCGCGCCCGGCCGCCCCCGGGGGTCCCGACGCGCCCCGGACCCGGGTAAGGCCGGGCCTCCAGCGGGCGCCCCCAGCGCCGCCGGGCGGACGGGACGTGCCCGGCTGGTGCGCCGCCGGCAGCCGCGGCCCCGGGCTCCCGGCCAGGCGCGCCCCCGCCCGCGCGCGCCCCGGAGGCGCGGAGCCGCGCAGCCGCGCGCGCGCCCGGGCGGCAGGAGGGGCTCCCCGCGCGGGGCAGGGGCGGAGCGAGCGGCCGCGCCGCGCAGCCCGGTGAGTTGGCTCCGGCGCCCGCGCCCCCGCCGCCCGCCGCCCGCGCGGGGATGCAGGATGCTGGTGGGCGCCGGGCTCCCGCGGCGGCGGCGGCCTCTGCTCTGGCCGGTGGCTGCGGACCCGCCGCCGCCGCCGCCGCCCTGGGTGTGGATGGTGCCCGGCCCGGCCGCGCTGCTGCGCCTGGGCGCCCGCGTGGCGCCCCCGCCGGTGCTGCTGGCCGCCGCCCCGCTGCTCCCGGGGCCGCCCGGCTGGAGAGCCCCCGGCGACCCGCTGCTGCCGCCGCCGCCGCCGCCCGCGCCGGACCCCGCCGCTGCGCACCGGCCGCTGCTCGGCGGGCAGGTAACGTGCGCCCGGGCCCGGCTCCGGCTCGGGGGTGCCCGGGCCCCCCGCGTCCGCGCGCCCCCCGGGGTCCGGGCGCCGCCACAAAGTTGGGGCCTCCGCGCCCCGTTGCGCCGCCGGGCGGCGGGCACCGCCTCTCCCCGCGGCCGCCCCGCCGCGCGCGCAACTTCGGCCGCGGCCGGGTCGCTGTCCAGCGCGCGGTGCTGACGGCGCGGCCGCCGGGGCGCACGGAACTTCGTACTTTCTCAGCCGCGGCCACGCTTGGTGCTGGGAACCCACGGCCATTTCGGACCCCGAGCCGTCCTGTTATTTATTATTTATTCGTTTTCCATGTGCGAACAGACCCCGGGCGATGCTCAGGAGATTGGCACCGAGTGGAAGCCGGCAGGGGAGTCCTGCCTTTAATATTGAAAAGCCTTACGGGCCGGGGCTCCCCGGTTCCAGCCCAGGTCCCCCCCGTGCCCACCGATTTAGCTGAGGGCACGTTGCGCTTGGGAACAGTCGGGTGTTTAAAACCTGCAATTAAAAAGGAAAAGGAAAAAAAAAAAGATAAAAAAATAAATAAAAAGGGAAAGGGACCGTCCCTTTGGCGAGTGGTGCAGCAGCTGGTTTGGGGAAGATCCATTGTTTGCTGTCTAACTATGCAGATGCATGTAAATCAGAGACTAACACGCATTTCATTCCCCGCGTACATTAGCATATTCAAATGAGTGGTGTGTTAGAATAGCCAGCTAGTTGGTTGTATTCCAATACTATCTTGTGAGCGTGTCTAAGAGATGTGTTTTTTAACCCCCGAAATTGCTCTTTGGACCTGACCGCACGCCACCTCTGCGGCCCCAGGTTCCCTTCAGGTGTCACGCAGTTCGCATCGGGGTTTTGATGAATAAACGTTGGTAGCTTTTTCGATATTCTGGAGGGTTGTTGTATCAGAGCGCTACCACTAGAGGTATATAATGTCAAGGAACTCTATTTTTTCCCTGTATAGAACACTGCATTTTTTTTTTTTTCTGTGTAAATTTTAAAAGAAAAAAAAATTGGAGCCTTACTCGTCCTCTTTTAAATACGGGCGTGCTCCACGTTTTCTGTTAAATGACACTATTGAGAACCAGAGGAGCCTTTTCACGTAACAGGAAAATAGAGCTGCTCCCACGGTTTAGAAAGAAACGGCGGTGGAAGCACTCCACGCCACGGGGCTTTGGTTTTATTAGCTCTCCACTGATGACGATGGAATGAGTGTAACGAGGGGCACCGTCTCCCGCGCGTGGAGCCGCTTCCGTGTGGCCGGCTGATCCCTTGCCCTCCGTCTCCAGTTACGTGACGGGCTCACTGGCATTTCCTTTGCCTTGGAGTCCGTTTGCATTTGTGAGCCTTGGGAAACTTTGAATCTTCAGCCCTGAGCTACTTTTAGTTTGAAAATATGACCCGTGCCTGTTTTCTTCAATAAGTATCACGAGTTCACAACGCTACACTGAAAGGCACGTGACAGCACACGGCTCTCTGCTTCCTTGGGGCAAGAATTCCAGAACCGTGCAAGGCATGCTCAGCGTCGCCCCTTCCCACGGTGGTTCCCACTGCCTCGGGGCAGACACCGCCTCTCAGCACGTCCCCTGGCTTTGTGCGTGGACGTTCTCGGCGTGGAAGGGTGCAGCGTGGGTAGCTTTGGGATGATTCGGTTACGAAAACCTCTATACGTTTTTTTTTTTAAATATATTTTTATTATTTATTTTTGACAGAGAGAGAGATACAGAGACAGAGCTAGAGAGAGAACCGAACTGGGGGAGCTCCCAGTTCAGCACATGGGTCCACACGGGCCGGGGCCGGGATTCAATCCCCGGTCCCCGGGGCTGCAAAGTGAGCGCCTAACCCACTGAGCCATCCCGGCTTCCCCATAATAAGATTCTTTTTTTTTTAATATATTTTTATTATTATTATTATTATTTTTTTGACAGAGAGAGAGAAAGAGAGAGAGAGAGAGATACAGAGACAGAGAGAGCACTGAACTGGGGGAGCTCCCAGCTCAGCACATGGGTCCGCACAGGCCGGGGCCGGGATTCGATCCCAGGTCCCCGGCGCTGCAAAGTGAGCGCTTCACCCACTGAGCCACCCCGGCTTCCCCTTATACGTTTTTAAATGTTGTGGACATTTGTGGTTTTTCTTGACCGGGGAAGGAGGGGGTTTTTCTCACAGTCGAACGCGTACGCTTTCAAATTCCATTTTTTAAAAAGCAGCCGTTCCATCGTCTTCTGGTACAAAGCCGAGCTGACGGCTGCAGGCTCACGAGCGTCCGTCCTCTGTCCTTGGGTTCCAGTGGCTGTACGGTGGCCCCTGTCCGTCGGTTGGCCTGTCCCCATCTTCCGCCGTGGAGCTGGTGCCTGCTTTCCCACACGTCTGCAGCTCCGCTCTCCCACATCCCGTTGGGAAAAGCTGGCTAGACAAGCGGATCCCTAATTGTAAGGTAAGGATGCGGGTGGTTTAACTGGGTCCATGGGCTTCCCTGAATAAGCTGGTGGGCTTTTCATAACAACAGGAAACAACGTGTTTTCTGTCTCCTAGTTGCGGTAGGTTGGCCTTGTGGGTCTAGAGAGAACCCTTTCGGAATAAGATCGGTCTGTTCTGAACACCAGCAGATGGGGTTAAGGGGGTCATTTCATTTTAGCTTAAGATGTTTGGGTTCCAGAGAACAGTACAAATGTTTCAATTGCGAGTCGGAGTCTCCTCTTCAACATTTTCAGTTTTTAAATCTGTAACAATTGATCGAATATCGCCTTAAACGCTATATAATCGGAGTATGAAATTTTAAAATGAGTTTTCTTGCTACGATTGCTCCGTGTGTCTTTCTGATCGTTTAGCTTGGCTTTGAATTCAATTTACCGTCTATATACTCTGTTTACTGGAAAGTTTTTTTTTTAACGGAATGTGGTGACCTGTCGATGCCACACTGTTGACCTCACTGGGGATGATTGTTTAATTTGTAAACTGGCTCTTGGGCTGAATTAACCAAGTTGATTGTTGAAGACCATCCAGCTTCATCTAGACCAAGGATGTCCAACTTTTTAGCTTCCCTGGGCCACATTGGAAGCTGATGAGCTAAAAAAAAAAGAAATTGCAAAAAATTCCCATCATGTTTTAAGAAAGTTTACGGATCTGTGTTGGGCCCATCTAGACTGTGGCTGGTCTTGGGGCCCCCGGGTCCCCAAGTTGTAGAATGATGTTCTTACAGTGCCCTCCGCTACAGACAGCCCACATAGTCGGTCCCTGTGAGACAAGACAGATATTTGACAGCAGTCTCAGCTTTTATCAGGTGCCTGGTCGTACATGTTGCACTTGCTTCCTTTTTGGACAGATCTTCTTAAACAACGCCTTTGCTCTGGACTCAACGTGGACATATCCGGAGGGATCCAGATTGTTCCACGGGCCCGAGAAGCCTCACTTTCCGGCGAACCGCGTCACCGTGTCCCTGTCCAGGCCCACGCCGGCCTCCAGGCCGCTTCCCACGGTGCTGTTCGCGCCTCAGCCTCCACCAGGTGGGTGCTCACAGGGCGGGCAGGGGGCTCACTTTTGCTTTTATTTAGCCACGAGTTAGTTCGTTTTAAGCATGAAAACAGTATTGGTCATTTTACTGAGACAACTATTTTAAGTTCTTTCAGTCAAATGTAGTTTCTTTTCATAGGCGTGGCTCCTCTTTGTGAAGAAGTTAGGTTGGGGGGGGTAGCTCGTGCGGTATTTGGGGTACGGGGCCCGTTTCAAGATGAGACGGCGGAAGGCACTTGCCCGGAACCATCGTTTTGTTGCTGCAGTGTTAGAATCGGACCCACTCTTCTACTGGCTGCTCTTAGTGAGGGCCCTAAGTGATCAGCGGTGCCTTCAGAAACGCGTCTTGTGTGGGGTTAGGTGCAGCAGCCAAGCGCCTGGGCTGCGGGACAGGGGCGGGGGCGGCGTTGGTGAATTCTGCCGTCACCCTGGGGCTGACCTTGGGGATGGTCTATAGCCACATACTGTTTGGAAGATGAATTTTGTTCCATCTCTGGAGTCTAGTGACCTGAAAGGACATTTGTCCTGGAACACACCTCCCATGAAGTCACCCCTGAGTGGATGATTGCATAATTGACCTATAGATATCGGGAGAACAAAATCATCTTATGAATTTTTAAACTGATTTTTTTAAATCACCTTAACATGCAATGGTGTTATAAAAGCAAATGTTGCCCCTGCCAAAATCATCTCGCAGCACCTTCCGTTACGGAGTATTTTATGACTTCAGAATTGCATTATCCTCCTGTAATTTCCTACCTACCAAGCTTGTCTCAATATGCGTCTCTAAAACTCAGAACTGTAATAGGGACATGCGCCCGTGGACAGTGTGTGCTGGTTGAGGAGATGGATTTGTTTTCTTCTGTTGGTCTTCCTCATGGATCCCAATTTGCTGTGGGTCCTGTTTAGTGATAAGTCAGGAAGAGCAACTCACTATTTGTATTTTTCATGGGACTTAATGATTCTTGACCGAAAGTTGCCTTCTGTCCCTGTAATTAGGCACGGCTGAGTTATTAGACTCAGAGCAAGCATCATCCGTACGTACGTTTATACACATTTTCCACTCAGATGATTATGTTTCCTACCTCATGTAATGATGATAAAAGATGATTAGATGGCATGTATTGCAGAAGGATTCCATGACTGCCGACGACTCTGTTAGTATGAGTAAGAATATTTTAGTTGCCTGATGCTGTGGAAATAACTGTCACCAAAATCATTAGAAAATTTAGTTCCCAAATCATAAAACCTGTTCAACTGCTCCATCAGCATCTTTGAGTGAACTTTCCACCTCTCAGCTCGTCCTTGACTATCACGTGGACATGTTGCAGGATACCTTACTCCTTTCCTTAGGACACTCGTGCTGTTAACGTGCTAAGTATCTGTTAGTCAAAGAAGCTGTCGATGGCAGAAATGGGGGTTGGGTTACAGGGTCGTTAGGAGGATGTCTCTCTCGAGTGTGGTCATGCATTTCGGGGGGCGCTACTTCTGGCATTTCAAGGGTGCGTTAACCTAGATACGCAAAAATGGACAGTGCTGGCTCGAACCCTGGCATGGAGGAAGTTCCAGACCAGGGGGGTGACGACTCAGCATGGCCAGCCCGTGAGGAGTTTATGATCGAATCGCCCTAAGAGATTACTTTTTGTAGAACCCCCTTTGCATCCCAAATTCCCCCTTTTGGCCATAAATCAATGCAAACGACGCACGATGAGCAACCTGCTGGTCTCACTGGGCTGGGTGGGGGGAGAGGCTCATTCTGAGGAAGCCTCGGTGGGGACACTGTTTTGTTGAAACGGTGGATCGTTGGGGGAGGGGCAGTGCCGTCACCGCGTGATGTGTTTCAGCTGCATTTTCCCCCCAAAGGGAAAAGCAGGTGAATGGAAGGCAGTGAGGCCTTACGTTTCATTGTGAAAAGACTGGAGCATTTCTAACCTGTGCACTGTCATGAGCCACATTTTTCCATCTGTCTCATTTTTCCGTGATTCGCCTCCAGTCCAGCACTTACACGAGCCATAAGAGGAGAGTATTAACGGTCATCCCCCACACGGACTATATAGAAAACCCCAAAGAACAAGTGTAACCGTTATGACTAATAGCGTTAGCAGCCCGGCAAAGACAGTCAACGATTGGTTTTGAGTTGAGGAAGCCGGGATGGTTCAGAGGGTTGCGCAGCTCCAGGGACCGAGGATTGAATCTCAGCCCCGGCCCCAGCCTGTGGGGACCCATATGCTGAACCGGGGTGAGCTCCCCATGAGGGAGGCCCCCACCCTGCGTGGCCCCGCACCCACCTGTGGAATGAAATTGTGTAGAAAACTAATGACGTGCAACTGTGGAGACGGCTCTGGGCCCTCCCCTTTCTCTCTGTCTGTCTCTGTCAAAAGCAATAAATCTTTTTTAAAAATAAAATTGCTTTTGAGTTAAACATCAACCTGAGGCCTGGCCGATGTCTTGGGGGAGCTGCCCGGCTCCGATGTCAGCAGCGTGTGGCCCCGGGGGTCTCTGATGCCAGTTGTGGGCAGAGGCAGGCACAGCGACAGGCATAGCTGTTCCCGGTGAGGCGCCCAGTGAGCTCCCTCCCCACCACCTGGGAGACTTTTATTTGATGTCCTTTCCAATGAACAGAATCTCCAGGTGGCCGTCAGTGATCTTTACAGTCTTTGTCTCCTGGGAGCTCGCTGTGAAAGACAGTGGTTGCCTATCTGGCATTTTCTCGAAGTGACTTTATCAAACCTCGACAATAGTGGAGACGTCTCCCTTCAGTCATGTCAGCTCACAAGTCCCCTCAGCTATTTTTTCTTTTTTTTTGACACAGAGAGACAGGGAGAAGGGGAGGGCCCAGAGCAGTCTCCATCGTTGCACATCATCAGTTTTCGACATGGTTTCATTCCACACAGGTGGGCTGGACAGGACAGGAGCAGGAGTGGGGGTCTCCCGCATGGGAGACACGCCCCCTAGAGCCAGGGGCCAAACTGGGAGGCGAGAACCGAACTGGGGGCCTCCTGCATGGGAAGCTCACCCCAGGTCAGCATGTGGGTCCACACGGGCCGGGGCCGTGATTCGATCCTCGGTCCCTGAGGCTGCAAAGCGAGCGCTTAACCCGCTGAGCCCTCCCGGCTTCTGCCTTCGTCTAATTTAAGTCCAGCTGAAATGCACTATGAACATGGGGTTTGCCAGGGAGCAGGGAAGAAGGGCCGTCCTCCACAGCCCTGGCTATTCGCTTAATTTACATCCGGTATTTGCCCACGCAATATACTCTAGAAGGTTTTGATCACTTGTTTTACAATGTTTCCTATGCAACTTAACAGAAAAACAAAATATTTGAGATATTCCAGGATCCTTCTACAACACTGCAAAGTTATTCTTGCATATATTGAGATTTTCAACTTTAAAGCCTCAATTTCTAATGAAAATTAAGAAGTAAGCAATGAGTGTTTTTTAGCTTTGGGAAATTTATGAATACAGCTAGAAGCACGTTCCATAGACATCGAAGTCAATTATTAACAAGAACTTACTTTGTAAACCCGTGTAAAATATAAATATTACATGTATTATCAATAAATCGAAAGACATGTCTGTTCTGAAACCAACAAACTTAAACTAGCTTCTACTTATGACGATTACTGTTAGGTAATGTGAACTTAGAAAGCATTTGAATGAGTTTCTATACTTCTGAGAATTTTAGAATACCCAATCTTTACAAGCTCTTGCCTTGAAATTAATTTTTATAATATCGTCTGGGGAAAATGATCTCATGTCTACAATATTCATAATAGTCACACACAGGTGAACCCAAACAGACCTTTGAACCCTGAGAAAAACTCAGTAGCTTATGAAAGAACAGTTGGATCCAGATTTTGCCCTGGAAACATGTTCAATTTGTATCTGTCCTTGACAAGTCAAGTTCCAAGTGACCTCCCCACTTTTAAAATACAGACGGTCACTTTTAATACCTCAGAGAACCGGGTTGACATCTAAACGACGTTGTAGGTTGATCTATTTTTCTAAATCCTCTTTTTGAAGCTTTGAGAGGCCAATTAAATATCTTTTCCTAATTCTAAGGTGACCAGACGTCCCTCTTTGGGCGGGACAGTCCCGATTTTTAACAATGTGTCCCGCGTCCCGCGGCGTTTTAAAAAAGTCCCGATGTTTGGAAAGAATGCACGACAAGCTAGGGAACGGCGGGAGATAGACCCAATTTTTCATCAAGAACCCCCTCCCCCCCCGGTCAGTGGTGTCCCGCTTTAGCAATGTTAACATCTGGTCACCTTACAATTCGATAGCCTGCTTTTTGCTAATGGTGTGCCCCCCAAAAAGATCAATATAGCAGATGGCGGGGTCGAGGCTCACGGCTGTGGGCTTGCTGGCTGGAGGCTCCGCACCTCACGCTGGTTTTACTTTCCTCTTTGAGATCTGTGGCGTCTGAACACACTTCCAGGGCAAACAGCCTTTATGTGCGTGTCTCCTGCTGAGACAAACGTGGTGCGTGTCCCTACAGGGCTGCTTCACCCCCCCCAGAGGAGGCTGTTCCTCAGGCAGCCCCCCAAAAATTCTTAGTCACCCCCGAATGCCGAGCAAGGGTCGATGAGAGCTTACGGGGCTCCACACGAACCCCAGTGCTTTTCAAGGCATGGGCCCTTCTCTCAGGGTGAACAGCCTTTCATGATTAAAAAACAAAAAACAACCCTGAACAAATTGGGAATAGAAGAAACACACATACTTCCACATGTGACAAAAGCCACAGCTGACATCATGCTCAATAGTAAAAGGCTGGCAGGATTTCTTTTAAGATCAGGACAAGACAAGAATGTCCCCTCACATCACACTTACTCAACGTAGTATTGGAAGTTCTAGGTAGAACAATCAGGCAAATCAATCAATCATTCAATCAAACCAGGAAGGAAGAAGGAAAATTGTCTTCATTTGCAGGTGATATGATCTTTTATATAGAATATCCTAGAGACTCCACCAAAAAATCTTTCTAACTAATGAGCACATTCAAAAAATTGTAGGATATAAAATTCAACATTCAGAAATCAGTGGAGTTTCTATACATTAACAACAAAATACCTGAAAAAGAATAAAAAAATAAACCCATTTGTAATAGTATAAAAAATAATAAAATGTTTAAGAATACATTTAACCTGGAAGTAAAAGATCTGTAAACTGAAAACTACAAGACTTTGATGAAAGAAATGGAAGAAGACACACACAGAAAGGTATCCCACGTTCATGGATCAGAATTAATGTTAAAATGCCTGTTCTACCCAAAGCCGTTCATCTATAGGTTCAATGCAACCCCTGTCAAAATTCCGATGACATTTTTCACAGAAACAGAAAAAAAAATCTTAAAATATGGATGGAACTGCAAACTACCCTGAATAGCAATCCTGAGAAAGAACAAAGCCAGAGGCCTCGCTCTTCCTGCTGTCAGACTACACCGCAGAGCCGCAGCGATCAAAACAGTGAGGCACGGTCATAAAAACAGACACGCCGACGCGTGCGACAGACGGAGGGCCCCGGAACTCCCGCACATACGCACAACTGATATTCGACAGAGGAGCCAAGAACGCTTAGTGGGGAAGAACAGTCTTTTCAATAAATGGTGTGGGAACACTGGATAACCACATGCAGAAAAATAAAATGAGACCCCTCTCTTACACCACTCACAAAATTAACTTGAAATGAATTGAAGGCTTAAACTGAAATAATACAACTGGTAGAAGAAAACATGAAGAAAATCTCCTTGATGGTGTCAGCAACAGGGTGTAACACCAAAAACACCAGTAAAAATGGCATAAATCAGTAAGTAGGATCACATCAAATTGGAAAAGCTTCCGCACAGCAAAAGAAACAAGAAAATAAAGAGGTATCCTACAGGATGGCCGAAAATATTTGCAAATCATGTATCTGATAAGGGGTTAATACCAAAAATAAAGGACTCATGCAATTCAATAACAACAAACAAACAAACCAACAAACCCAAACACTCTGCCTAAAAAATGAGCCGGGAAACTAAGCAGTCGCTTCTCCCAAAGAAGATACACAGACGGCCAATGGGGACATGAGAAGATGCTCAGCGTCACTAATGATCAGGGGATCGCAAATCAAGCCACCAGGAGGTATCCCCTCGTGCCTGTCAGAACGGCTGTCACCAAAAAGACAAGGGCACAAGTGCGGGTGAGGATGTTCCAAGTTGGTTCAACCACCGTGGAAAATAGCATAGAGGTTCCTCAGAAAACAAAAAGTAGAGCTAACACATGGTCCAGCAATTCCACCTGCGGGCATATATTCAAAGGAAATGAAACAGGATTTCAAAAAGATATCTGCCTTTCCATTTTTATTGCAGGATTTTTCACAGTAGCCAAGATATAAAAAACAGCCTAGGTTTCCATCTACAGATGAATGAATGAACAAGATACAGTATGTAAGTGTGTGTGTTATACACACACAACAGAATATTATTCAGCCACGAGAAAGAACGGACTCCTGCCCTGTGTGACAACACAGGTGACCTAGACGGCATTATGCTGAGCGGCATCGGCCAGACACAGGCGAAGACCGTGCAACCTCACGTACACACGGAATCCGAGAACGCCGGACTCAGCAACCACGAGTAGAATGCAGGTTGCCAAGGGCTGGGGGCGGGGGAATGGGGTGCACAAACTTGCCGTTTTAAGATAAATTCGTTCTGAGGATCTAATCGACAACATGGCAACCATATGAGTATCATCTACGTTCAAGTCACCAAGAGACCAGATCATAAATGTTTTCTCTAAAAAGAAACAAGAGAAGAAAGGCCCCCAATCCGGGTTCCACACTTCCGCCTTAAGAAATAAGAAGAGAGAGAACTAGTCAACCTGTCACAAGCAGAAGGAGGGAACTAGCAAGGGTACGAGCAAAATTCAGCAAAATATAAAGAAATCAATGAACCCCAAAGTGTGTTTTTTTCCAGAATGACCAATTCAATCGAACCACCCCTGGCTATAAAGAATCAGGAGAAAAAAGAGAACGTAGACTATTATTGATGCTAAGAGAGAGAAAAAGGGCATCGCTCTGGGTCTTAACACTAGACATGTAACAGGGAAACGTAAATGACGTCACGGCAATGCAGTTAGCGCCCAGAAGAGACAGGCACGTTCTCTGCGAGTCACAGGCCACCGGTGCTCATCCGAGAAGCAGCAGGAAGCGTGGGTGGCACCGTGTTGCGGACGTTGAATCCACGCTTCCAGGCCTTTCCACAGAGGACAGCCCAGACCCAGACACTTGAGGAGGAAACGATGCCAAATGTAAATAAACTCGTTCAGAGAATGCAAGCAGCACTCATAGTGCCGATGGTATGATTACTTTTTTGTGGTCAATGTCCTTCTGGGAAGAAATGGATCTTACAAAGAGAGACAGTTACAGACCAATACACTTCATAAACGTAAATGTAAAAGTTCTCAATGAACTATTAGAAATATATAAAATTAATGGCACATCATGACCAACGAGGGCTTTTTCTAGGAACGCAATGCTGGCTGAACATCAGAAAATAGATGTTATTTACTTTGTTGGAAAAACAAAGAAGAAAAACATGATCATTTCAATAGATGCAGAAAAAAAACATTTGCCAAACTGAAAACCTATTTAGATTAAAAAAAAAAAAAAAAAAGCCACAATCCTGTAATTCAATTCGGAATTAAAAGGGACGTCCTCAGCGTGACCGAGGCCGCCCGTGGGAGCCACAGCTAAAACTGCTGTACGGTGAGCATCGCATGTTCTCTGAGAGGCAGAACGAGGGGAGGATTTGGGCTCTCGCCGCTCCTGCGCTAAGTGTACTGGGCGTCCTCACCAAGACAGTGAGGCGAAAGGAGAAAAGGCATGACAAGCACACCGATCGGGGGAAAAAATACAACTGCCTCTATATGCAGACAAATGATTAGCATGCAGACCCCTCAAAGCTTCTACCCAAAGCTGCTGGCACCAATAAGTGAGGTGAGCAAGGTACCAGGATACAAGGTCAGTGTGAAAGCTCAGCTGTGTTCCTGTATCACTCACTGCCAAGGAACACTGGAAATTAAAAGAAAATAGCAGTATCATTAAAGCACCAAAAGCACGAAATGTTTGCAGATTAAGCTAACAACATATGTACCCAGAAAACTATAAAACATGGATGGGAGAAATCAGGCACCGATTAATGACATATTTTGTATGAATGGGCTGAAAGAATAACGTGAAGGTGTCAATTTTGTCCAAATTGACCTATAAATTCCAGGTAATCCAAAACACAACCCCAGTTTCATAGGAATTGACAAGCTAATCCTATAATTGATACATTAATAGAAAGCCAAAGGAAATAGAATAGCCACCACGGTTTTGAGAAAGAAAAACAAATGTGGAGGACTCATAAATAAGTTATTTGAACGATTATGATAAAGCTTCGCAGAATTGACAAAAGTGTAAGAACCACAATCAATAGAAGTAGTAATCGAGCTTCTAGAAATAGACACACATACCTGGTCAATTGATTTTTGTCAAAGGTATAAAGGCAATTCAATAGAGAAGGGCTTGCCTTTCTAATAAACGGATTTGAAACAATTGAGCATTCATTTTTAAAATAAACAAAACCTGACCAATCAATACCTTGTATCACGTACAAAAAATTAAGTCAAAATACATTATAGATGTGATCATAAAACCAAAAAACCCCAAACTTCTGAAAGAGAACAGAATTGGTGACCTTGAATTAGACAGAGATTTCTTATAGGACACCAAAGGCAGGAATCTTAAACGCAACTGCATTGATAAATTGGATTTTGTCAGCGTTCAATGCCGTTGCTCTGAAACTACTGCTAAATAAGTGAGACGAAAAGCCACGTACCAGGAGACAACATGTGCAAAACACATATCTGCTAGAAAATTGATGTGCAGAATAGACAAAGAACTCCGACGCGTCAGTAATAAGCAAATAAGCAACCCAACAGAAAATGGGCAAAATATGTGACCGGACACGTCACCAGCAGAGATCCATGGATGGCCAACGGGCACCTGAAAATATGCTCGGTATTCTGTCGTCAGGAAACTGCAGGTGAAATCCCTAGTGCGAGTCCCCGGCCTCAGAGTGGCTGCGAGTGAAATTCGACGTCAGGCAGTCGCCGGGGCCTGTGACGATCGGAGTGGCTGAGACTCAACAGCGTCACACGTGTGGGTTCAATAGGAAACACTGCTTTTTCATTAGACTATAGAAAGATGTATTGCTTGATGAAAGGCAACAGCCAATCAGAAAAACCAGCAAAGACCTAAAGACCGAAGGGAAACTTCTCAACATGACACGGGATATTTATCCAAAACCTGCTACGTCCCCTGGTAGATGTCGCTGCTGTTTCCATGATAATCACTCACTGTCTTTTACTTTGATTATTTTCTGGAAGTTCCAGCCGATGCCATAAGAATGAAAGAAATACCACTTGAAGTTTATAACCTTCCTATTTTGAAAACTCCCAATATTCAACTTAACAATTCTCAGATTTCGAAGGGCAGTTTAACAAAATGGATGATAAAATAGAAACATACAGAAGACAATGCATTTCCTGCATCCTAATATTTGCTTTGACGTGCAATGGGAAAGAGGCTTGCTTCATGTGGCATGGAACACGCATGAAGGACCGGGGAACATGCATGAAGGATGGGGGAACACACATGAAGGACCTGGGGAACACACGTGGAGGACGGGGGACACACATGAAGGACCGGGGGACACACGTGGAGGAGCCGGGGGACACACATGAAGGATGGGGGAACACACACAAAGGATGGGGGAACATACATGAAGGAGCCGGGGGACATGTGTGAAGGATGGGGGAACATGCGCAAAGGATGAGGGAACACACATGAAGGACCCGGGAAACACGTGAAGGAGCTGGGGGACACACGTGAAGGACCGGGGAACACACATGAAGGATGGGGGAACACACCTGAAGGACCTGGGGAACATACATGAAGGACCCGGGGGACACACGTGAAGGACCGGGGAACACACATAAAGGATGGGGGAACACACACAAAGGAGCTGGGGGACACACGTGAAGGATGAGGACACACGTGAAGGACTGGGGAACACACCTGAAGGACCTGGGGAACACACATGAAGGACCTGGGGAACACACATGAAGGACCTGGGGGACACACGTGAAGGACCGAGGGACACACGTGGAGGAGCTGGGGGACACACATGAAGGATGGGGGAACACACATGAAGGATGGGGGAACATACATGAAGGAGCCGGGGAACATACCTGAAGGACCTGGGGAACATACATGAAGGGCCCGGGGGACACATGTGAAGGGCTGGGGAACACACATGAAGGATGGGGGAACATATGTGAAGGAGCAGGGGGACACACGTGAAGGACCGGGGGACACACACGAAGGACCTGGGGAACATACATAAAGGATGGGGGAACACACACAAAGGAGCCAGGGGACACACGTGAAGGACTGGGGAACACACATGAAGGATGGGAGAACATACATGAAGGAGCCAGGGGACACACGTGAAGGACGAGGACACACGTGAAGGACCGGGGAACACAGGCGAAGCACCGGGACGCAGCCTCCTTGCAGGCGGGCGGAGGGCTCACGACCCTCACGGGTGAGATGCACATGGAAGCAGCATGTGCTGAAGACCTCATTCCTCCGCGGGAGACGCACGTGGGCTCGGATAGGAAGACGGGACGTGGGGAGGTGCCAGCTCCTTCCGCCCGGACTCACGGCTGAGCACGGTGCTCACTGCGTCCCTCTTTTGCAACCATTTTAAAGTGTTCAGCGTGGAAGGCACACTGGAGATGAACATGTGGAAGTCTGCAAGGGGATTTAACGTATTATTCTAAAGTTACATTTGTTTTTCTAAATGCAACACTGAAGTACCAATGTACATACAAATTAATGTAATAAGTTTTAAAAGAGTCGTGATGTAGGACAATCTTCGATGCCGTAACGGAATAGACATAAACAGGACTCGCAGGATAAGCCGTTAATATTATGCGCCGTGGGCTTCGCTCGCCAGTAATTCGGGAAGAGCCAGTTGAACCCCCAGACACGAGGCTCCTCCTGAGACGCGAGTGCAGGCGTTCAGGGGCGGGCTGTGCTCGGCGGTGGTGCACTAGCGTGTGGCCCTTACACACGGCGGGGAGCCCGCAGCGGCTCAGGCCCCGTAGAGTTGATGTGGTTTCACTCAGCGATTCCACTGGAGGGGCAGACGCGTGTGATTCGGCACCTTGTGAGGTGTGCCACGGAGCGGGAAAGCGGAACCTCACATGCGCACGACCAGACCCTTGAGGGGCGTAGCAGACGTCGCTACTAGAGAGGGACCGCCGTCAGCGTCTCATGTAGTCACGCTTGGAGGGCCATGGGGAGGAGACCCTCATGCTTTGTCTTCACACGTTTTTCAAGGCAGGGAACAAAGTGGCTGAACAGAATGGCCCAAATCTGGAGAGCGTGGGACACACGCTCACTCACGTTCACGCCCACACCCCGAGACGAGACAGGCGGAAGGTGTCGGTGCTGGGAGGAGGCCGCTTCTATTTCCAGCTAGCTGTCACTTACTTTCCATTTTTATGAGCACGTGTGACTTTTATAGTTAAAAAAAACGCCATGAAATATGTGACAAGGCTTCTGTGTCCTTCGTGCCATTGAAAACGAGAATGCCACCTGCTTCAGGGGCCTGTCCCCTGCCCCACGGTAGGAGGGACGGGGACGGTGGAGTCCTGTCCCTCTGTCCCACGAGGCACCTCCGCATGAAGGTGACGCTGGGCCGTGTTTGGACCACGCTTCTTACCTGGGGAAGCAGCCGTGTGGTCGCACTCCAGGCCCCGGAAGAGCCGTGGGGTGGCGTCTTTCACGTCCTCCTGAGAGACAGCACCTGTGGCCCTTGGGGTCCAGCCCAGGAGGCGGCACCCGCTTCCCTGAGGCGTCAAGGACGTGGGGCTGAGATGTAAGTGGAGCCGCTCACCCACGTCCCGGATCGGTCGGCCTCCCTGGGACACACAGCGATGCCTTGGAGTTCGAACGTCATCCGTCCCAGAACCCTGTTCGAGTTCCAGAACGTTCCAGTCCCGGCACGAGTGGGCGTTGGGATGAAGCTACGGGCCGTGCGGTCGGTACGTCCCACGCGGACCACGTGTGTGCGTTCGGATCCGAGGTGTCACTGTACAACCATAACGTCACAACTGTCCTCACCTTCCCTGCCCGCCTGGGTGGCTGGAGCCCAGCGACTTCCGCAGTCATAGGATAAACAGAGGAGGCTTTGGGGACCCCACTTCTAGTGGCGAGCTGGGGGGACACGGTGCTTCGCGTTCTGGAAAAGCCGTGTCTCAGGGCTGCACCTGGGCTTGACCTTGGAGCCCCAAGACGCGCCGGCACTGAGGCCCCCGGGAAGGAGGCAGAGGACCCCTGGCTCGTGAGCCTCACGGACCTGCAGCCATCGGTGAGGCGCCCACCGTCTGCCTGCGGAGAAGGGACGTCACAGCACGGATCTCCCCACGGGACCGCCCGGGTCCCTGCCCCGCGCTAGCCCTGCGGCGGCCGTGGGAACGTCGTGAAGCCTCTCTGTGCCTCAGCTCCCTCGGCTGGGACGTGAGGTCACCTGGAGAAGTGACGGCTTGACGGCTGTGACGTTGTCACCAATGTGAATGGCTACCACCCGTAGCAGCGTCGACGCCAGCACGGATGTCCCTGCTCCTCACGATGTCCCCGCTCCTCACGATGTCCCCACTCCCCACGGACGTCCCCGCTCCCCACGGACGTCCCCGCTCCTCACGGATGTCCCCGCTCCCCACGGATGTTCCCTCTCCCCACGGACGTCCCCACTCCTCACAGACGTCTCCTCTCCCCACGGATGTCCCTTCTCATGGACGTCCCCACTCCTCACGGACGTCCCCTCTCCCCACGGACGTCCCCGCTCCCCATGGACGTCCCCACGGGGGTCCCCGCTCCCCACGGACGTCCCCGCTCCCCACGGGGTCCCGGCTCCCCGCGGACGTCCCCGCTCCCCACGGATGTTCCCTCTCCCCACAGACGTCCCCTCTCCCCACAGATGTCCCCGCTCCCCACAGAGGTCCCCGCTCCCCACGGATGTCCCCGCTCCCCACGGACGTCCCCACGGACATCCCTGCTCCTCACGGATGTTCCCTCTCCCCACAGACGTCCCCTCTCCCCACGGATGTCCCCGCTCCCCACAGAGGTCCCCGCTCCCCACGGACATCCCCTCTCACGACGTCCCCACTCCCCACGGATGTCCCCGCTCCTCACAATGTCCCCGCTCCCCACAGATGTCCCCACTTCCCACGGATGTTCCCTCTCCCCACGGACATCCCCGCTCCTCACGGACGTCCCCTCTCCCCACGGACGTCCCCACTCCTCACAGACGTCTCCTCTCCCCACGGATGTCCCTGCTCCCCACGGACGTCCCCTCTCCCCACGGACATCCCTGCTCCTCACGGATGTCCCCTCTCCCCACGGATGTCCCCACTCCTCACAGACGTCCCCTCTCCCCACGGACGTCCCCGCTCCCCACAGGGTCCCGGCTCCCCGCGGACGTCCCCGCAGGCTTCAGCTCTGACGGGGCGGCCGGGCCACCTTCTCCGAAGTGGCGGCTGAGCTGCTCTCCTGTCCGACCGCGTTGCTTCCTCGCATAGAAGTCGGACTTCCAGGCACCGTTTCTGTAAAACTGGTTGTGTCTCTAGACCCCGGGGGACGTTATTCAGACGTCAACGAAAATTGAGAGACTGCCTAGATAATGAAAAAATTAAATGAGATTTCTGTGTACCAACACAACTCATCGCATTTTAAAGAACCGGGAGTTTATGTCCCGGCGATTACTTTTTCCCCTTGAATGTGTGGGTGACTTTCCATAAAGCGATGCATCAATTTGTTGAAAGATGACAGCTCTAAGTCACACACGCACTGAATCACCGCGCCAGCGCCAACGAGCTGCTGAAGAAATAACCGAGGAGGTGTCAGAATTCACGGGCGCGGCGGGCCTCAAAACACTCCGTTAGAGCGGCGGTTCCCTGTCCTTCCTCTTCCTGGAACTTTCCGGCTGCAGGGGCCTGTTCCGCAGCAGCGTTCCCTCGCGGAAGCAGAATGTGAGCCACGCACGGAGTTGCTAATTCCCTGCTACCCGTACCGTAAAAGGCGCCGCAGAACTGGTGAGATTGGTTTTGTAAACGCTTATTTGACCCTCGCCATTATTTTGTATTAATTTTAGGGGTGCAGCATAGAGGTCAGACGTTTACGTCAACCAGAAGTTTAGATTCAAGACCTAGAGAAGTGAACACGTGAGAAAGCATATTTTGGGAAAAAACTGAACGCTCCGCTTGCCATCTCCTGAGGTTTTCATGTCCGGGACGCATGTCGTGCGACAAGGACGTGAGCTCTGAGGGGCGGGGCCCGCCCGTGAGCTTTGCCAATAGCAAATCAATAATCCAATCAATAATCAATACCACAGGCATGCGGTGAGCGCCTGCTGTGTGTGCTGGGAACAGAGCGGTGAACAAAGCCGCTGGGAGGCCAGCTTCCGGTCCCCTTCGTCACCGTTCTCATGCGTCACCCGCCAAGCCGCTGGGGGCAGGTCCCTCACTGCTGTCACAGCTGCTGCCCTGGGGACGTGTGGCTGTTGGCTCTGCAGTCACAGGGCACAGGGCACGTGTGCACAGGGCACAGGGCACGGGCACAGGGCACGTGTGCACAGGGCACGGGGCACAGGGCGCATGTGCACAATGCCTATGCGTCTCCCACGTGGGCACAGATGCCACGTGCAGCTTACGAGCCAAGGGTGCGGAGGGAGACGCCCCGCACAGGCGATCGGCAATGCCCATTTCCAGTGCCAGCAGGAAGTGGCAAGCGGGGAGCAGGAAGCAGGAAGTGGGGGGCAGGAAGCAGGAAGCAGGAAATAGGAGGCGGGAAGCGGGAAGCGGGAGGCAGGAAGCGGGAAGCGGGAAGCAGGAGGCAGGAAGCGGGAAGCGGGAGGCAGGAATCAGGAAGCAGGAAGCAGGAAGTGGAAGGCAGGAAGCAGGAAGCGGGGAGCGGGGAGCAGGAAGCAGGAGGCAGGAAGCAGGGAGTGGGGATCAGGAAGCAGGAAGCGGGGAGTGGGGAGCAGGAAGCAGGAAGTGGGGAGCGGGGGTCAGGAAGCGGGGAGTGGGGAGCGGGGGCCAGGAAGCAGGAAGCGGGAGGCAGGACGTGGGAGGCCCTGCCCGAGGGGGTGTGTGGTGGAAGTGGGTGTGAACAGGCTGCTTGGGGCCCTCGGGCCCAGGAAGGCTCCGCACGTGTCTGCTTCCTGTGCGGGCAGATGGTGTAGGGACGGTGGCCCCGGCACAGCGGGCTCTGTGGAGACGGGGACACTAGAAGACCTGTGTCCCTCCTGGGTCCATCCCCGGCTCTGTCGCTGGCATCTGCATGGACCCAGGCGAGTGGGGCCTGCTCCGTGCTTTGTCCCCCTACACGTGCCCCCGGGGACCCCAGGCTCACCACCATGACACCTGCGTCCGCACCGTGTGCGCCTGAGTCACTGTCCCGATCCCGCCGTCGCTTCTGCAGAAATAATGACCAGGCGGTAGACATGCCGCCTGGAGGTTCCCGCCGCAGCTGAGACCGTTTGCTAAGCAGACACACTGAACGAATGACTGTCCTTTTGAATGTGGGGCTCAGGGCGGTGAGCAGGGCAGCTGGTGTCTGTCAGGCAGGTTCCCGCCTGGGCAGCGCACGCGTCCCCGTCCCACTGCTCACCCTGCGCCCCTGACTGTCCCCCGTCCCCTTGCCCACGGCCACAGCCTTCTCTCCCTTCTGCTCTGTTGAATCCGGGAACGACACAGCGAAGCCTCCGTCTGGGTCCCGGTTCGGGAGGCGGGTCTGGGAGGGGGTCACAGGGCACCTGGAAACACAGTGGGTGACGTGGAAGCCACCTGCCTCCCACGCTGCTGAGGCCCACGGAGGCTTAAACAAGCCAGTGTGTCAGCTAAGGCCAGGCCCCCCGGGGGTACCGGCCCAGGTGGGATCCGGGGGCCCGGGAGAGAAGCCTCCAGAAGCCCCTCTGCCCAGATAGGAGGGGTCCCCAGAGGGCATTCGGTTCGGTGGCCGCGTTCTCCAGGGGCCTCGCTGAGCTCCACTCTGCTGGTCACACGCAGGGACCGCACGGAGCCCTCTCTGCTCGACACGCAGGGTGACTCAGGACAAAGGGTACAAACATGGCTCTGCAAGTGTGGCCGCCCGAGGAGGTGGGTGATGGCGGTGACAAGGGCCGTGCACAAGGGAAGCGCGGTTAATTACCGCTGCGCTTAAAACACCGATTTTCCTAAGTCACCCTGTGGGACCGCCGTCGCCGGCTTGGCTCCCAGCGGGCTTCGCAACCGGGCGTATTCTTTCCGCGGCCCCTGTCACTGCCCCGTACTCAACGCAGGGCGTCGGTGGGGCCCCCCGGGGAGAGCGAGTCCCGCGCACTATTTATCAGCCGCAGGGCTGAGGGCGCAGCCCCGGGCCTCTCGGGGAGCCGCCGGCGTCCCAGGCGGGCGTTGGCTCCGCGCCCGTCCCGGATGGCTCTGTGGGCAGCGGGGACCACGGCCTTTGTCTGCTCGCGTCGCACACCTGCTGCCTCGTCGTTCCAGTCCCGAGCCGTGTGCGGGCTGCTGCGTGGACGTGCCGGACAGATGCCTGAATGGGGGGCCGGGGGGTGGCGGCCCCATTCCCGCAGCCCCCCGCTGCCCAGCCCCAGCCTCCCGGCGTGTGTGCTCACTCACGGGGTGCACACGCATGCTCCTGAGCTCAGGGGGCTCCCCGGGTGTGGGGTTCTGCTCCCCCGGCAGGTGCCGTCCTAACGTGAACACTCAGGGCACCTCCCCCTGCGGCCTCTTCTTTATAGCTCATCCCCCAGTGACGGGAACAGCGGCACCGATCCTGGTCATTCCCGTCTCCACGGGGGGCGTTCCGAACCCGCTGGAGAGCGTTGCGTTTACACAGGCGGCGAGGAACGCGGACACGTGGAAAGCTGTCCTTCCGCGTGGAGAGCGGGCGGGCCAGGCCTCCCTCCTCGCTGCCCTTCGTAGCGCTCTCTGCCCCGTGGACACTGTGAGGCCCTCGTGCCACTGACTTCTGGGATGGGGGGCTCCCTGGAGCGGGGTGGGCACGGCTCCCGTCCCCGGGGGCTCGTGTGTGGCACCGCGAGTGGCGTCTGTCTCCCGCGGCCACTCACTGGAGTCCCCAAGCTGAGCTCCCTGTCCCTCTTCTGCAGGTGGCCGCCTCACCAGCCTCAAGCCCGTGGGCAGCAGCCCCGCCATCGCCATCGCGGCCACCGCCGCGGCCATGGTCTCCGGGGACCCTGAGGGCCGCGGGGGCGCGTCTGCCTCTGGCGTGCAGCCCTGCCACTTCCTGACCTTGGCACCCTTCAAGATCCCCCTGCGGACCGCCCCCTTCTCTGGTAAGCACGAGCGTCGTCTCCCAGGGCTTGCAGCCGGTTCCGGACCCGCGGCGGGCGGCCGGCAGGTGCCCGGCACGCGGTAGTGAGTGTCCTGTGTGGAGCGTGGACGAGGGTGGAGGCCGCGTGCTGGGACGTGGGAAGCGGGAAGCGTCTGTGCTCATCACACAGGAAAGCACGGCCCGGGCACCCAGGTGGCGTTTTCTCTGAGCCGGGCCTTGCCCGCCGGAGCCCGTGCGTGGTGCCCACGGGTCCTTGGGATCCTCGTCCCGGGGGCGTGCGGCTCTGCAGGGTCCTGGGGTGGGGACAGGGCTGGTGATGGCCTGGCGCCCGGAGCTCTGACTCAGGAGGGGCGTGGAAGGCCCGGGTTCCTGGCTGGGGACCGCGTTGTCCATGTGTGTTCACAGCCGCACGCGTGTGTGTGTTAACTGCAGCCAGCACGCGGCGTGTACCGGCCGTCCCTGTGAGCGCACGCTTCGCCGTTCCTCACACGTAGCGAAGGCGGCGTTCGCTGGGAAGGACATCAGCACGTCCTCCAGTCTTGTGAGGCCGCACGGCCGGTTTAGGTTCCACAGTTTTCCGTGTGACGTGATAGGACGACTAGGAATTGTACGGATCCGAGTGTTAGTTCGATGCTGCCGGTAACGCTGCTGCTCTCAGTCTGGTATTAGTATCAGTGATTGCTGGGTGGTCAGGAAGGGCAATCCACTAGCTTGTGAGGTATTTGACACATGCATGTGCTTGATATGTATTGCAGACACGTGAGTTCGGGGTAGAGAGAGGAATAGCGTGCTTCTCTGCAGTGCGGGCGCTTCGGGTCCGCTGGCCTTGCTTCTGGTGATCGAGTCTGGGCTCCTCACCGTTGGCCGCCTGGCTGCCATCGCTGCAGGCGGGGCGGATAAACTGGTCGCCCAGGAGAACGTTGCATTGTCAAGAACAAACCTCGTTCCTACTCCAGCACGTCTGTGAACAGGCATGCAGGGTATGAAGGGGGAAGTACATAAACCGCGTAGGTAATCTCCTGGGCGGAACACGTGTCAAGGTTTTGGTTAAAATCCATCACCCATTGACATTTATTAAGGATGACTTACTGTTTCTCAAGAAACGGAATCTCAGGAAGAACCGGACTCCACGTCGTCCAGGAGGGGCTTCCCGTGAGTTCCACGTGTCTCTTAGGATTCATAAAGTGGCGCGATCCTTAGGCGTCGTTCCGAGTTTGCACTCGATCAGGACCTACGATCAGATCTGCCACAATGGGCGTCACGCTCGCGTGTCGTGGGCCGTCAGGGAGAAGGAAGCGGCGGCTCCACAGCCTCCTACGCTGCCTTTGCAGCTGCGGTCTATGCGATCCAGCGCCTCACTCTCCAGTGCAGGCCTTGGGGCGAGGCTGAAATGCGGGGACCCCAGCCCAGGGGGGGCCCCTGACCCGTGTGGCCGATCCCAGGCATCCGTGGCCGGTGGGGGCCTGTGCAGGGCGCCCCTGGTCAGTGGGGTCCCTGTGAGATAGGACCACCGAGTCGAGTCCTGGCTGTCCCCTCTCAGCCTCAGCAGAAGGTACCCCAGGGACACTGGCCGTGACCACGCTGACAACCCTGCAGAATTCCCGGGAGCACTTTCAGAGAACGGCAGCTGGGAGGACCATTTGTCTGTCCCGGGCGCCACGAGTGACATTCAGTGAGACTGGTGACCATGCCGGCTGGGAAATCCCTGACGCCCCTTAGGCTAGGGCTGGCGTGGGGGCGGGGCTCGGGAGTGGGGGGCAGACACGGGGCGGGGCTTGGACGTGGGGGCGGGGCTTGGGGCCCAATGCTCCGTGAGGCTGGGTGGGCATGGGGGCAGGGGCTGGAATGGGGGCGGGGCTTGGGAGCAGGGGCGGGGCTTGGGCGTTGGGCGGGGCTTAGGGCGTGTGGGCGTGGCTTGGGGGTGGGGGCGGGGCTCGGGACAGGATGTTCCGTGAGACCTGGCGGGGGCTGGGCTGGGGAGGCCACGTGATGCCATCGATCGCACAACAGAGTCCACAGACCAAGAAAAATGCACCTGTCTGTGGAATTTGCTCCGCGTCTGATTGATTTTATAAAAGCCTGTGAACTTCAGTACGTCTACAGATGAATAACCCTGTGTATGTTTAGAGGGTGGTGGTTCCCAGGTTAGGTCAACGTGCCCGGCTCCTGTACTCGCCCCCTTTCCTTGGTGACAGGAGCCGGTGGTCTCCGACGCCCCCGGGTCGAGATTCCTGGATCCCGGCTGGGGGTACATCACCCCCGGGGGTGTCTGGCAATGGCTGGGGAGACCCGGGGGGCTGCCGCCGGTTCTGCTGGATGGTGGTCCTGGGGTCCAGCTGCTGCTTTCAGCCTTAGAACCTCAGGTTGGAGAGGGAACGCTCTGGGGGGGGGGTCCTGTTTCTCTCTTAGTTCTGAAGGAGAACGTGGATGTTGTCGGGGGAGAACCAAAGGCCCCCGGAGGCTGAGTCCTGAGGGGCCAGGTGAGCGCCCACATCTGGGGGGTAGTGGGGCGGCCCCCGGCCAGCGTCAGCCCCTGTGGTGAAGGGCCTGTTGTTTTAGGGCTGCTGGCAGCTGTTGTTAAGCCTTTGCCGCCACATCCTAAGCGCTCGAGTGAGAAGGTGGAGTGAGTGATGGTCGTGGCCGCCAGGAGAGCCAGCGACTCTGGATACAACCATGAGAACGTGCCATCTGCCTCGGAAGCCACCCGCCACCTGCTCTTCGGCTTCCAAAACCACTTAATGGCTCACACTTAACATTTGTCCTGCCACAGAGCAGCTGGGGAGTGACTGGCTGCTTTCCTGTCAGTAACGTACCAGCCAAGAGACTCAGCGAGTTGGGGCCACCCCCCCACAACCGCCGGATGGAGCGCCTGCTTGCGGCCTGTGTGCCCGTCCCGTGTGCCTGTCCCGGGAAGCCCATGAGCGTGGAAACAGGCACCCAGCCATTTCCCTGTGCTCATCCGGGAATCGCTGCCTCCCCCACCGTCACACGAAATGTCACAATACATCTTAACGCGGCAGAGATTTCAGAGGCAAAACGGCCGGCTCCGGGCTTTCCAGAATGTCTGAGGCTCTGCGGCCCTGTGAGGGAGCCCTGGCTGCTCTCAGTGGCCACATACTGGGTTTAAACAGCCAAAGAAAAGAAAAGGCTGGGGACAGTTGTCCGTGCAGGAGTGCCTTGTAAGGCTGAGGCTGCAGGGAGCCGGGCTGGCGTTCCATCCCATCCGGCTGGGCCCGCGCTTTGCACGGAGGCCCCGCGCTGGGCCTGGGGGCCAGGGTGGCAGAGTGGCTGCACAGGCAGCAAGTGTGTCTGCTCCCCGTCTGCTGGAAAGCCCCTCCTCCGCCCCCACCTGCCCACCAGGCTGTGCCCCTTGCCGCCTTCACCTAGAAGCAAACACCTGTCGTCCCACTGCCCCTCCGTGGGCTCCAGTCACCTGCAGAGGAAACTGGAAATACTGTCACCCGCACAACAGCTGCTGATGTTTATGCCAAACTCAGAGGACCAGCACCCCCAGACCTGCGGGTTTCAGGGCGCCTTCCGAAAGCCCCTACTCAGCATCCCAGCTCCCATGCCCACATGGTGCCTCCCCTGACCCCATGTCCCTCCCTCCGAGATGGACCTGGAAGCAGGCTGTTCTCAGGACGTGCTGTCCCCGTTCACGGGAGCATCACACCGGCTGCTGCAGAGACTGTCCCCGGTGCCCGCGGCCCTCGTGGGGTCACGATCCCTGGCTTCACCACGCTGCACGCGCCCGGCTGGGGAGAGGATGCAAACCAGCGAGCAGGGCTCCCACTTCATGAGCGAGACTGCGTGAGCGCTTAGGGAGCTGAGGCCGGTGTAAGCCTCTGGGCTTTTCTGAAACGTGTTATATTGTAAGCCTATTAACAAGCGACGGTGTTGGCTGTTACTTCCCAGAATAATTAATCACAGATGAGGCCCCGGAGTCCTAACGGATCAGATGCTGCGGTTCCTCGCGCTCCTGTGGCCTCCTCGCACTTGACTAGGGATGCGCTGGCGACACTTTTCCAGCGTGTGCACTGGGGTCACGGTCCCTGCTCTGCCCACGGGTGGCAGGAGTCTCCCCGTGGAGAGTGTGAGCCATCCGCCAGCCTTCCGTCAGCACCGGCCTGTCCCCGGAAGCGCTCATGTCCTCCACAGGGAGGTCGTGACTGCGGTCAGGACGTGGGGCGCAGGCGCGGCGGAGGTGCCCCCCAGTGTGGCCTCGTTGGAGGGCTGGCTTCTGTCAGGGGCCCTGGGTAGGGGCTGTCTCCACCCCCTGCTCACCAGCATCCCCCATCTGGTCCCCCTGCCTCTCCCTGTGGTCACCGTGGGAGCCACCAGCCAGCTGGGGGACGAGAAGCTGTTTCCTTTTCCGACGCGGCGGGTCTTGGCCCTGCTGCTCTGCCTCCGGCTGAGCGGTTCTGGCTCTAGCTCGCCCTGCGCTCCTTGCGTCTGTCGTAAGCAGACGACAGAGGCCGGCTGACCCTCTTGGCGTTTTGTTTGGACGCTGTCTTCCGAATGCAGGGCCCCTGAGGGCTCCCCTGCCTCCTGGGTCCCCAGGCGGCGCTGACGTGATGCTGCGGAGCCGGGTCTGCTTCCCTCCTTCTCGGTTTCCTCCCCAATTTCCTGGCACCTGCTTCCGGGTTCCGTTGCACCTTAGGTTTCGGCTTTGCCAGCACTTTCTGCACCACCTCCGTGACAGCCACCTCCTGCCACCTCCCAAGCCACCTGCAAACCTTGTGCCTTAGAGCAGTCACCATTCCTTTAGCTCAGTAACCTGTGGCTCCCCTGGGCTGGGCTCAGCAGGGCGGCTCTTCTGTGCTCCTAATGGTGTCCCTCACAACACTGTCAGCTGTCACTGTGCCCCGTGGCCGACGGCTCTGCTCTGGGGGTGTCAGCTGTCACTGTGCCCCGTGGCCGATGGCTCTGGGGGTGTCAGCTGTCACTGTGCCCCATGGCCGATGGCTCTGGGGGTGTCAGCTGTCACTGTGCCCCGTGGCCGATGGCTCTGGGGGTGTCAGCTGTCACTGTGCCCCGTGGCAGATGACTCTGGGGTGTCAGCTGTCACTGTGCCCCATGGCCGATGGCTCTGGGGTGTCAGCTGTCACTGTGCCCCATGGCCAATGGCTCTGGAGTGTCAGCTGTCACTGTGCCCCGTGGCCGACAGCTCTGCTCTGGGGGTGTCAGCTGTCACTGTGCCCCATGGCCGATGGCTCTGGGGGTGTCAGCTGTCACTGTGCCCCGTGGCCGATGGCTCTGGGGGTGTCAGCTGTCACTGTGCCCCGTGGCCGACAGCTCTGCTCTGGGGGTGTCAGCTGTCACTGTGCCCCGTGGCCGATGGCTCTGGGGGTGTCAAGCACAGACTTCCTCTGGGGAGAAAGGGGGACTGGCCACGTGCCCCCCTCACCAAGCGCGCACTGAGCATGCGGAGGTGACAGGGTTCTGGGAGCAGCAAGGGGGACAGACCCTGGTGTGCCACCAGTTTTCAGGTTTCTGCCTGTGTCTTGTCCCGTTGGCCAGGGCAGGTGTCCAAGGACGTCCCAAAGGCATGGACACAGCTGGCTCATAGGATCCCACACTGAGGTGCTATCATGTTAGACGTGTAAACTGAATGTTCTTTACACGAATTGCAATGTAAACAAAAAGCGCTGAACCCTCTAGTGTTCCCTCCAGAAAGTGGCGAGTTTCTGTCCTTTCTCCTAACACGAGGACACCAGCATCCCCGTGTCCCCTTCGCCTTCTGCATCGTAGCCTCTGGCAGCTGCATCTGCACACTGTCGGGGTGCTAGTGACTCTGTTCTGTCCTGCAGGTCCCTGGCTTCCTGGGCTCAGCTCCCAGGCTGGCTCTACACGCTAGTAAACGTGTCGGCGTGTTCGTACAGTCCCTGTGGGATAATCAAGTGCCTGCTCCTCGCAGGGTCCCGGCTCGGGGACAGCACCTGAGCGTCAGAGTCGAGCAGACACGTGAACTCGTCTCTAATTGCTTCCCCGCCGTGGCTGAGGTCGCGACCGGCTCCCGTGTTTCTGCTCGCGTGTCCCGCCGGTCCCGTCTGTTTTCCAGCACGTGTCCCAATGTCGACTTCCGATTCCTCCCGGTTCTTTTCTGCTCGGCTCCTCGGCCCCCGAGGCCCCTCCTTCCTCAGAGCCTCTGTCTCCTGACTCACGTCCTGGGAGCCGCTGTCCCTTGGATTTCGTGTCCCCTCTGCCGGCTCACAGTCCCGCTGTCCTGGAGAACATTCCCAATTAGAGACACCCCCACTTCCCGTGAGGCTAAAATCCTCGTTTGCCTTCAGACTTGACTGACGGGCTGTCAAGTTAAACCATATTTGCTTGAATCGTTTTTCTGTCTGGAAACGGCCGTGCCGCCTCTGGAATCCGAACTGGAAAGGGAAAGACGCCATCCGGGCGGGTTAGCTCATCGGGGCCCCCGTTTCTTCCGGGAAAAAGACCACGGTGACTGGGCCCCTAGGACCTTGGATGTGAAGTGATTTTCCGATGACATCTACACCTTTTAAAATATCAAGTCTGCAGGAAATTCCACGGTCCTTTCCAACGGAAAGCTTGGTGTTCTTGTTTACCGCTGGGAGGTTCTCTTCTGCGTATGCACACACCACACACTCGCATGTGCTGTTACACGGATTACAGACTGTCCTGCATATGGTGCTACACGTTGGATGTACACGAGGTGTCGTACCGCACAGACTGCACGCTGGATGTAGAACAACAGGGATCAGGCGTCACCCAGCTTTATAGGGACACGTGCTGCCTGCACCTGTCACGTACGCAGCACCGGTCCCTGCTTCCCTTCGGGTCTGGGGCCCCATCCAGAGGCTGTCGGCCACCGCGGGTGCCCCCTCCTCACCTTCTGCTCCCACGCTGTCTGTCTCAGGGACTTTCCCCGCATTCCGGGGACCCCTTTTTCTTGCTTTTCCAAATACCTTGGACGTGGAAGGGGTCTGTCTGCCCCTCCGAGCGCGTGTTGGTCGCTGAGCCAGCTTCTTGTCCTCCTGGGCGGTCTGTCCCCTGCGGGTCCGCGGCGTCTGCTCTGTGTGAGGAGCAGCCTTTGCCCCATCAGCCCACCTGTCAGGTCCCCGAGTCGTGCAGTCTGTCCCCTGCTGTCGGTTCACCTTAGCCGCGTGTGCCCGCTGCCTCTGCCGGTCCAGGGACACACTCGGGCTGAGTGCGGGCCCCTTGTGCTCAGGACGACGGGCTCTACGCCTGGCCCGTCTGCCCTGTCACTTGTCACCTTCCGGAAACCCGTGGCAGCCTCTCCCGTGGGAGAGACGTCCCTCAGCCCCTCCTCCCGTCTCTTCTGCGTCTGTGTTTCAGGAGGGGCCCAGGCGGTGCAGACGGGGGCACGGGACCCTCCCCGCAGCTCGGGGGGCGGGCTCCACGCTGCTCCCTGGGGACGCTTGGCTCACGTCCCGCCCATGACACCAAACTGTATCCAGACGGGCGCAGTGCTGGCGCTAATCACTGTCACATCACAGACGTACCCGGCAGGCCTGAGGGCAGGCACTCACTCACTCGCTCACTCACTCACTTACGGATTCATTCGCTCATTCAGCCATTCACTCGCTCACTCACTCAGTCATTCATTCACCCTCACTCACTCGCTCACTCATCAGACACTTTGTGGGTCGAAGCTTGTCTCACTAACGGAGTGGTTGGCTGGTTGTTTGCGTTCGAGGGAAGGCATGGAATTTTACTTTAGAAAGGCGGCCGCAGGCGTGACTCTGGTTTCTGGGTGCAGGTGAGAGGGCGAGCGCCGGTCAGCTCTGGGCCGTCCCGTGTCCCACATCTGGGCCCTCAGCCCTGACGGCATAACCATCCTCGGGGGAAGCGCTCCATTGTGCAAAGCGAAGAAACACGCCACTTGGGTCGTTCGCTTTTCTGATCTTCGAGTTAAAATGCGCGCGGTGCTGGCGCGGAGCTGCGGGGAGCGGCCGCCTGTGTGCTCGGCGTTGGGGTTTGGCCCTGGATGGCTCACACCTCCCACGTACCCCGGCTCCCAGCCACCGGCAGGGGCTCCGGCAGGGCTGTGCCGAGCTGCAGCTGCAGGCTGGCCTCCGGCCCCTCAGCTGGACGGGCTGGGGAGAGCCGCCAGGGCCCCAGCACTTCTGAGCGATCCACGTGGGCCTCCCCAGTGTGGGATGATCCTCGTCTCACTAACGGAGTGGTTGGCCGGTTGTTTGAATGCGCCTGTAGGGTAAGGTGGCCAGATTGTAACATTGGCAAAGCGGGACACCGTTGACCGGGGGGAGGGGGTTCTTGATTAAAAATTGGGTCTATCTCCCGCCGTTCCCTAGCTTGTCGTGCATTCTTTCCAAACATCGGGACTTTTTTAAAGCACCGCGGGACGCGGGACAAATTGTTAAAAATTGGGACTGTCCCGCCAAAAGCAGGACGTCTGGTCACCTTACTGTAGGGACACGTGGGTGTCCTCACTTCCCTGGCTCCTGGCAGCTTCCTGTTCTGGACGCTGGTGCTGTATTGAGTGTCGCGCCCCTGGGAGGTCAGCGCGTGCATCCTGCGGTCCTCTGGGGTCACCCTGTTTTCAAGCCACTGGCTTTCTCAGCTCTCCCAGGGAAGGCTCCAGTTGTGCCCCAACGGGCATAAGCAATGTGGGGTGCTTCTCAGCCGGTGCCAACCGGCGCGAGTGTGACTCGTCTCAGCGATCACTCACGAAATTGCTCTCGTGAGTTGGCTCATTTTCCCGAGAACTGTGTGGCCAGCAGCGCGCGGAAATCTGCACGGGGGTTACCCGGAGCCGGAAATAATCAAACCACCTGATGCTCTGCTTCTAAGAAGTTCCAAGGAACGGAGCAAGTTCCGAAAAGCTTACTGGAAAGCAAAACCACACGCTGTCTTTGTAGTGCAACATACTCGTGCGTTTGATAGTTTCAAAATTCATGCTGTAATGTGGCATTGAAACGGATCCTAAAGTTACACATGAAGACAGTGATTATTGCTGCCCTGCAGGTAGAGAAAATGTCCGGAGAGAAAAGGACTAGTGACCCTAGAAATGGGAGAAAAAGTCACAGAAAAGACTGAGAGACTTGAGTGCATAATATAAACTTCATATGAATGTGTGTGTATATATGACATATGCAAACCTATAACATGCACACACACATATATGAACACTAGCTCTTATTTAAAAAAATTCAGTGTTATGAATAAAGGGATCCAAAAAGTAGAAATGCATGAATTAATATTTTTATTCTGTAAATGAAAATACAGAGCAGGCCGCTCTCAGGGCGCTGCATTTGTATAAACAAGCGGCACGTTTGTCACACCCGTGGCCCATTGGAGTCACACTAATTCATCCACGAATTGAGCCTGGTGCAAAATGTAGCCATCACTGTCCAAACAACAGCTCCATTTGTGGGTAATTGTGAAGCATTTGTCGGATGCGGGACATTCCAGGTGCCTTGAGTCGGCATCAATAATTCACCGCCCTGATGAATGGCCCCATTTACGGCGCTCACACTGGCACGCCGTGGAGAAACGGCCACCGTAATGGCCTGGAACCTGTACGGCCGCTTCATATTTATTGCGTAATATGTTACACAGGCGCGCGCGGGACGCTCGGGAGCTCACCCACGTGGTGGAGTGACAGCGTGCTTCCCCGGTCTCCGGGGCTAGGACGTTAGCTGGTGACACCGTGAGCGCACGCTGCCTCCGCCAGCAGCCACAGGGGACTTCCGTCGTGAGGGCCACATAGATGCTCATGTGCTGGACACCGCTAGTGTCACAGAGAGATGGACAAGTCACCTGCAGACAGGCGCCCTTCTCCCTGCAGGATTTTAATGCGGCAGGAGCGCGAGTCCAGATGCGCTCCTAGGACGCGTTCTAACGTCTGTGCCGAGTGAGGCCCAGCGGGGGAACCGGGCGGCCGGGAGAGGTGAGGTCAAGCCCGTTCCTCTTGCAGAGACCTCTAGTCTGTTCCTTTTTTTTTTTAAACTTTATTTTTTTTGACAGAGAGAGAGAGAGAGAGAGAGAGAGAGAGAGATACAGAGACAGAGAGAGAGAGAGAACTGAACTGGGGGCACTCCCCAGCTCAGCATATGGGTCCACACGGGTCGGGGCCGGGATTCGATCCTCAGTCCCCGGGGCTGCAAAGTGAGCGCTTAACCCGCTGAGCCCTCCCGGCTTCCCCGTAGTCTGTTTCTGATGACTGGCGATCCCATGTGACGTTTAACCTCTGTTTGGCAGATTTTGAAAACGCATTACTTTTGGCTGCTGCGCCCCTGTGGTCATCTTCCGGTTTCCCACTTGGGGACGTGGGTCTCATGGGAGGACATGGGTTTCTGGGGACTGCGTGCTGTCACCCTGGGAAGGGCCTACCGCTGCCTTCCCCACCGTGTCCCCAGGGCCCCTCTGGGCAGCCACTGGTGGTATCTGCAGATGTCACTGAGAAGAAGCCTCCCTGCCGGCCCTGGCCAGGGGCCACCTCGCCTTTATGGGGGCTTTGGCTGGTCGTCAGCCTCCGGGGCCACTTCACACCTCAGTCACTGAGGTAGCCTCAGTTGGGGCCGATTAGGGAATGGCTTTCTGGGCGTCCCGCCTGGCAGGGGCAAAAAGGGGCATTTTTAGGCTGATCAGTGATTGAAGGCTTCTGATCCAACATGCAGCTGAAGGTCAAACTATCCTGGGAGAGGACAGTGCATCTGGGACCTTTCTGTAAGGAGAGTTCCAGGGGCGCGGCCCCAAGGAGGGCACCTTTGTCAGCTGTCAGAGCTCGTGCCATCCCGGCCCGAACAACCCTCCGCCTCACCCACGCCTTCGCTCTTTCGATCTTTTACTACGAAATGAGCTTTTATTTGCATCCGTGGTTGCTCACGACACTCACAAGTCAATTAGCTGCGTTATTAGCCACCGGTAGATAGGCCTCATTTGGTAATTGCAGGTGTAATTAAGGACCTTGGAACAGCAGATTTGCGTATGTGCAGACTAGCAGGTGCCTGAGACCCGCCGAAGAATCATCTGCACGCATTTATCAAATCACCTGGAACCTTGCCTCTTACTTGCCATTGCACTTTGGAGGCTAACTGGAATTATGGGCTCATTAGGTGAGGTCTAATAATTTTGATCTTACAGATGCCAAGTCTAAATGAATGAAGGTTTCCATATGCATTTGCTGGGTGAATGCAGTTTCCCATCATGCATTTGCTGGGTGAATGACATTTCCCATCATGCATTTGCTGGGTGAATGACGTTTCCCATCATGCATTTGCTGGGTGAATGACGTTTCCCATCATGCGTTTGGGATGCTCCTAGACACCTTCAGGAGGAGGACTTGGGGGCCTTTGTGCTAACCTTGCAGAAGGAGCTGAGCCGGGCGCCTGAGGGCCATGGGAGAGGAGGGCGCTTTCTTGGCCAGTCTCCGAGCCTGTGTTCAAATGGCATCAGCGGGCACAGCGGGGGCCTGAGGAGGCTCAGCAGCACCGGGCCACACTGTGCATCCCACCCTCGGGGACGAGACAGATGGTCTCACGCACCCGAGGGGGCAGGCAGGGTGCCGCGGCCACGCTGCAGCCTTGGGATGTAGCGCGTGCTGTGTCTGAGCTTTTCGGGGCTGAGGGTGAAATCAAGAAGCAACTCCAGCTGGAGGTGTTCGCGATGGGTGCAACTGTACGCGTCCCGTTCGGAAATGCCACCTTCTCTCCAGGCTGACTCAGGGTGCTGCCCTGCCACCCCCATGCCAGGGTTCCCCTTGCGAAGCTTCCAACGGGCCTGTCTTCCCAGCCCCTCCGTGACCCTCTGCTGCCGTCTCCGGAGAACACCTTGCACGTGCCGTGGGCCATACCCCCAAACAAGCCTGCAGAAGGTCCCTCACGTGGGCCTGAGTCAGAGAGGAGACCGAGCAAGTCGTCTCTGGACACTTTATTTTGATGGAAGCATGAAAGCGTGTGGCGGCTGCTGGTGGGGCCGGTGTCTTCCCTGGAGGAAGACGAGAAACGGGCACCGGCAGGAAGAAAGACACGGCATTTCCGTGGCCTCAACACCTCCTTGATTTTCCGTGGGCACCGAGGGCCGTCGCTCCTGAATTAACTTCGGGAAATGAGGTGTTGATGGAAGACGCGATTGATTACCAATAAGCAAACTGTGTTTTTAACCTGGGCCTGATGGGGTACTTGGCAAAGCAGGAAGGAGGAATAAGAGGGAGGAAGCCCCTGGCGGGTGGGGGCAGGGAGGGCACCCCGGGGACAGACTTGCTGGGCTCCTGGTGACGCCTGACTTGATCCCGTTATGCCGAGAGCTTCGGTGTGTCGTTAGGACTCAGTTTTCAGTCGAGAGATGTGAGTGACTTGGCCAAGTTCCCCACGTGAAGCGGCAAAGCCCGAATCATGCCCAGTGTGACATTTTTTCCAGATGATATTCTTTCTCCAATTTCGTCCCAATGCCACCCACTGAGGAGCAGCCATTGGGGCCTCCTGTGGAGGGGGCTTTGCAGGGAGCCCGTGGTCACAGCAGGGACGATGGGGAAGGAGGGCAGGTCCCAGCGCCGCTCAGCGTGTCCTGGGGGTGCTGCTCTCTGAGTGGCTGGAGGCCTGAGGGACAGCCCCCCAGCCCCCCAGCCCCCAGTGTCCTCATGTGCACAATGGTGCTGTGACATCACGGTGACAACGAGAGACACAGAGAACGAACAGAGACGCCGGGAAATCTACTGCATTTCAGGTCAAGGCTTGTTTTTCTCCCGGTAACCTTCACCTCAGCCACGTTCCTGGCTTAGCCAAAAATACATCTTGGAAACTAGGATTAGAAAGACTTTAACGTCTCACTTTTGTTGGTGCGACCGGCGCGGTGAGGCCGCGGTGGCTCCGTCACGCCGTCTGATCCGTGAACGCCGCCTTCGTGGGTGTGGAGTACATTTATCGTCTTGCTGTTCTGGATTCATCGCCAAGAGTCCGTATGTTAGACAGTAATATTTAGAGAGCATTTGTCTCTGAAAATTCACATTAAAGCATAAAGTCTTGCAGCTTACGATTATTTAAAGGCTTATATTTCTTCAGATAATTGTGAGCGGCTTCTTCTGTCATTTATTTTAATAAGTTCTTAAATAATGGCACACAGTTACGATCCTGGCGTGCTCCCGCGTGGTGGTGGGTGCCGTGGGGAGGACAGATGGGGCGCGGAGCTGCCAGAAGTCACACGACGAGCTGATTATTCAGACGAGACCCGCCGGCCTCTCAAGCGGCACCGACGGCGTACTTGGTGTTTGTAACTACGCGTGTCGGGAGCCTCCCATCTGTGATGACAGGACGGCTTTACTCGTCGTGCCGTGTGCGTGGAACGATGTCTGTGCCTCCAAGTCCCCGTGGTGACTCCTTGATGGTTTTGAAAGAAAGGACACGTCCATTTTGGGTCGTAGAACCTGCAGCACCGCTTCCTCCTCTTACACTGGAGATTATCGGTAAATGCAGATCATAGGAGGGACGCTAGATTTGGGGGCTCCTCCTGGAGGAGAAGAGCTGGGTTTGGGGGTCCCTTAGGGAGGGGGTGCTGGGTTCCAGGGTCCCCCATGCAGGAGGGGTGTTGGGTTTTGGGGGTCCCCCATGTTGGAGGGGCACTGGGATTTGGGGTTCCTCATGCAGGTAGGGTGTTGGGTTTTGGGGTCCCCCATGCAGGGCAGTGTTGGATGGGGCCTCCAAGCAGGTGAGGGGGGCTTAGGAAGGTCCATCCTATGAGGTCCCGGCTGGCTGGGTGGGGGGCTGGTCCCTTGGGTCCCTGTGTTTATGAAGATGACCGAGTGACTGGCCAGGCCCCGCCCGCCAGGCCCCGCCCGGCCCCGCCTACCAGGTCCCTCCTGGCCCCGCCCATCAGGCCCCGCCCACCAGGCCCCTTCCGACCCCGCCCGCCAAGCCCCGCCCACCAGGCCCCCCCTGCCCTGCCCACCAGGCCCCTCCCACCAGGCTCCGCCCCTCCCACAGGCCCCACCAGGCCCCGCCCACCCAGCCCCACCCCGCCCCTCCCACCAGGCCCCTCCCACCAGGTCCCTCCCAGCCCCGCCCACCAGGCCCCTCCCACCAGGCCCCTCCCGGCCCCGCCCACCAGACCCCCGGCCCCGCCCACCAGGCCCCGCCCCCGTGGGAGGGGCCGCAGCCGGAGCCCCTTGCATTGGGGGCCGGGGGGCTTCCCAGCGGCATGGCAGCCCTGGCGGTGCAGGGACTCCAAGCCAGTGAAAGTCAACAGAGAAACCGGCCGGTTTCACCTCCTCAGCTACACGCCCGAGGCTGACGTAGCGACGCGGTCCCCTGCCCTCCACCAGCTACCGGAATCCGCTCTGGGTGACGGCACAGCCTCGGCCAAACAGCCCACTAAAGGGCTGTCATGAGGGGCGAGCGTTATAATGACGGGTTTCCCACAGGCCCCCTGGGGAGCCCCGTCCCCCCCACCCCCACCCCCCGGCAGCCCACGTCCCCGAGAGCAGTGACGTGATCAGCGTGTGGTGTCAGCACCCTCGTGCGGGGTGCTCCCGGGGACCCACGTGAGGACCCTGAGGGGCACCCGAAGGGGTGACCGGGGCCTTGACGGGCGGGGCTGCTTCTCGGCTTGTGGCCGATGGGCCCCCCCTGTTCTGTGTGGGTGATGTGCTGCCCAGCGCCCCCCAGTGTGGGGCCGTGGCTGCAGGGTGGCTGCCCGGCGCCCCCCGGTGCGGGGCCGTGGCTGGAGGGTGGCTGCCCGGCGCCCCCCATGCGGGGCCGTGGCTGGAGGGTGGCTGCCCGGCGCCCCCCGTGCGGGGCCGTGGCTGGAGGGTGGCTGCCCGGCGCCCCCCGTGCGGGGCCGTGGCTGGAGGGTGGCTGCCCGGCGTCCCCCGTGCGGGGCCGTGGCTGGAGGGTGGCTGCCCGGCGTCCCCCGTGCGGGGCCGTGGCTGGAGGGTGGCTGCCCGG
>PVKE010011398.1:0-39892 GCA_004027555.1 Craseonycteris thonglongyai | reverse complement strand
GCATGCAGAGAGGTGATAGAGAACCCTAGGGTTGATGCCAGAAATGACAATGTTTTTATCTCACCCTCAACACACACACACACATTCAGCCCCAATTTGAGATTCAAGGGAAATCATTGATACTTTATTTTGTTCCATAGGCCTTTCTAAAATAACTGTTAATGATCGTATCCTTAAGAGGTGGCAGAGAGAGGAATGGGGTGATTCCCTGAGCAGGCTTCATGAGCTGGACTTGAATTGAGATGTATGCTATGCAGCTACAGAAAAAAGGAATTCTGGGATCTGAGGGAAGGCTGCGGCAACATCGCCGCAATGATAAGTCTCAATTAGGCAGTGTGTCATAGCACTGGCGGCAAAGCTAAAATCTAATTTCCAGATGTCAGTTGACTGAGGCTGTATTCATGTGGCTGAAGGACAGGGGTCAGCTAGTCAGCTACACGTGCAAAGAAGATGTAACTGCTGAGACAGGAGAGGGGGTAGGGGCCTAGGAACTAGGATCCTTGGTTTATAATCAGGCCAGGTCACTTACCTCTCAGGTACCAATAATCTCTTCTGGGCCATGAACCCTGACATCCTAAGACTCTGTGCCTCTCTTTCTGGTTGTTCCTAAAAGAACCCTGGCCACAGGTTCTTCTTGGTGTAGGCTGATGGCCATCGGTGTGCAAGGGATAGCAGCACCCCTGGAATGACTCCGTAGTGATTAAAGCCAAGTAGCCTGGGTTCAGATCTCTCACTAGTTGTGTGAATGTCAGCTTCCTAGGGAAAATGATAGGATTATTGTGAGGATGAAGTGAGTTATTAAGTGAAAAGTGATTATTAACACAGTGCTGGGCTCATCTTCAGCACACAATAGGATTAATGTTGTTAGTCAAGATTAAAATCTCCCATTGAGGGGCATTCCATCTGCAGCAATGCAGAAACTAACCAATAAGTAATGGACAGCAGAGGCATCAGGGCTGCAGAGGGAAAAGGTCTTGCCCAAAGTCACATAGCCCATTAATGGCAAAGCCAACTCACAGGTACCCAAAGCCAGCTGTTGAGTAGGGTGCCCAGACCAGGTTCTTGGCCACTGAATCCAATCCTGTGGCATCCTTAGCCTACGGCGGTCTTGGGAAGGAAGGCAAGAGTCCGGAGAGTCAGATTCACAGCCAGAACCTGCCAGTCACTGAGGCAAAGGGACTCTTAGGCATAGCCCTTCTAGGCCCAGAGGAAGCCTGAACAGAGGCAGGAGCTGCCCAGTCCATCCTGGAAGTCCAGACACCTCCAAAGCAGGCTGGGAGATCTAGACTGCAGAACGTCCCAAACCATGCAAGAGGAGACAGCAGGAAAGGCATGCCATGTCCCTCCCACCCCACCACCCCTCAGCTTTGGTGGTAAGGGAGCCTGGCCCTGAGTAGAGCTGCATTTCCTGCTCCATGAGAACTGATTCTCCTGTGTCTTGCTCTCTGATTCGGGCTATGGGCTCTTTAGAGTAACAGACACAGCTGAGAAATCTCTGTTCCACATGGCTTAGGCTCTTAGGAGGTACTGGTTGGGTGAGTGAGTTAAGTGGATTGATTGGTGAATAAATTGGTATGTGTGTGTGTTCAATGAGATGAGGAATAGGCAGGGAGAGGGATGAATGGATGGATAGATGGGTGGGGGATGGATGGATGGATGGATGGATGGATGGATGGATGGGACGGATACATGTGGTAGGTGTGATGGAAGAATGAATGAATGGATGAGTAGATGGATGGATGAATATGAATTGATAAGAAGCTCAGGACAGGTCTGATATTTCTCCCTCTGCTTTTCTGTTCTCATGGTAGAAAGAGGTAGGAATTAGCTCTAGTCCCAGTCCCTAGTGTTCCATCAGCACCTCAGCCTACTCAGCTGATTTCTTCTGCAGCTTCCCTCAGCTCTCTAGTCTGCACTGATGCAGAGATCTTCCAATTAGCTAGTGCCTGTTACTATAAAAAGCAAATACAATAGATGAATATTTGCAAGGGTAGTTGATGTGCATGTCATCTACATGGATTCGCAGACCTTAGAGACTACCTGGTCCAGCCACCTCACTTTATTCTGAGACTCAGAAATGGGAAGGGACTTGTGCCAAGTCACCCTATGAGTTAGTGGAGTTAAAATCCAGGTGTCCTGACCCCTAGTGCAGGAAGTGATGGTTAAGAACTTTGGCTCCAAAGTCCATTATACCAGGATTTAAACTTCAGGCTTCAGCACTCACCACCTGAGTGTGACCCTGAGCAAGTTACTTAACCTCTCTGAGCTTCTGTTTTCCAGTCTGTAAAGTGAGCATAGAATTCATCGTAATTGCTAACACTCACTTGGCCAGGCTGAATGCAGCATGCTTTCCCCACATCACCTTGTACAGCAGTCTCATGAAGTGGGTGACATCACATCTTTAATCCGTAGATAAGGACACTGAAGCTGGGAGGAGTAAAAGAACAGGCCCCAAGTACCAGAGGGAGGAGAGGCAGAGCTAGGGCTGGAACCCAGGTCTATAAGATCCAGAGCCTGTGGAGCCCACCACCACTCCCTACCCAACTCATCTGGCTGCACCTTTGTATTCGGACAGTTCCAGGGCTGCTGTGAAAATCAGATGAGAGATGTACGTGGAGCTCCCAGCATAGTGCTTGACATGTAGCAAGTGCTTCATCCATGATAGTTATTCCTGAGCCTTCCCTCTGAAGTTTTCTTTGCCAGCCTCTGTCTTGCTGGACCTCCACATCTCTTCCAGGTAATCAAAGCAAATAGGATCCTTCCCATCTTGCAGCTAAGAAAACAGCTGTAGAAACATCAAGTAACCTGCCTGGGGTAGTTCCTGACTACCAAGTGGCAGAGTTGGGCTCAGAATTCTGGAGGAGTTTAACAAGTGGGCAAGAGTGCATGGGCATTCCTTGCAGGGGCACAGCTCTGCAAAAGCCCAGAGACTTGAAGACACACAGTTCAATCAGGAAACGTGGCAGACTGGCCTGGGCACATCTACGGGCTAGAATAAAGAGAGGTGAGGCTGGCGGGGCGGGGGGTTATCTGATAGCACAGATAAGCTCTCAGCAGGCCTTCTCCTCACAGTGCTCAGAAGCACTCCAGAAAGAGGTGGGAGGTGGTACCAGGGCCAAGGCTGCCGGCAGGGAGGCCAGGAAAAGCGGCCCAGGAGGACCGGCCAGAGGCCCAGCCTCAACCGCACGCTCCACCCTTCTGAGGATGGCAGAAGCTTTTTTCCTTACACTCTGATTTCTAATCATTAGGAACTAAACTTGCCCTCCAATAGGGAAGCCATGTGTATCATCTTTCAGTCAGAAATTGCTTCCCTGCCTCAGAAACCTTGGCACACCCTCCAATTTCCTCTGCCATCTCCAACTCTTAGAACGGCAAGGCTTCTACTAGCTTCTTCTCTTCACCCTGCTGCTTCTCGGAGCCACAGCTGAGCATTAGCTGGAAATAGCTCCTTCCTCAGACTTCTGAGGCACCGTGCTTTCTTGGGAAAAACACTTTCCGTTCCCACCCACATTTATTTTTCATTCTGAAACCACCTGAGCAACCTTTAATTTTATATTTTATGAAACCTCTTTCAGAGTAGGTTAACATTTGAATTATTTAACTGAGATGAGTGCTGGTGGAGCTAAGTTGTTGGAAAGTTATGGTGTATTTCCAAAAATATAAACTATTAAGTGAAAAATAAACCTCCCTAGAGCCCGCGAAGTTCTAAATGGAGGGGGAAGAAGGTCTTTCTTGGCAGGATGGTTTTCCTGAATAAATAAGCCAAACTAAATCTAATTAGAAACCACAGGTCCTAAGCATACCCCCTTTCTAAACTCAGGTAACTGCAGTGAGAACCCCAGTAACCCTCAAAAGGCAGGAGGAACCTGCTTGATGGTGTTCCCCATAATCTCAGAACCAAGGAAAGTATGGAAAGATGGAGTGACTCTGAGAAGAAGACAGCCCTTGAACTCAGACCTCCTGGCTCCAGACCAAAGGCTCAATTGCACATTCTAATGAATCTCGAAGTCCCCCTGAGTCCAGCCTGAGTCAAGCAAGGTGCCAGAGGCATGGAAGATTCTGGAAGTGGTTTTGCAGGACATTAAGTTGGGGAGGTGGGGAAGAGGGTGGAGTTCTGCTATGTGAAATGGCAGGGGCCTTCCTGTGGAATTCATCTGCTTTGTTTTGTTTGTTGTTTGTTTTGTTTTGTTTTTGCGAACACCATCTCTGGGGAAAGAGTTTAAAGCAAATAAGCTTCGTTGAGGAATTCTGATTTTTAACAGCTGTTAAACTCTACATCTCACCCCCTCACCCTGCACATACACACTCCATAGACACCATACCACACACACCAGTACACATGCCATACCACACATATACCACATGCACGTGCACACCCCCCACACACATCACACATATGCACAATGCATTTCCTTTTCTGGAGTGTCTCCCTGGGGGTTCTAGCCAGTCCCAGTCTGTTGTCCTGGATGGCCACACTGACTTTCTGGCTTTCCAGCCTCCGGGACAGGCCTCGTGGCTGGCTGGCCTGGCTCTGGTACCCAAGAAGCTCCTGAAGACGCAGGCCTTTAGATGGCAAGTCCGGAGACCAAAATTCTGGACAAAATTTTATCCCATCTGGCCTTCCATTGGCAGCACCCAACACACAAACACAAAAATATTCATTTATTTATTGGCTACCCCACAGTGGGAGGCAGAGATAAGCAAGAGAGATACAGCCTCTCCCTCGAGGACTCTAATCACCAACCAGTTCCCGTTAAGGAGCAGTCTCGGATGCTAGTGAAGAGAGGCAGGGCTGTTGGGAGAGCATGTGCTGTGGGCCCAGAGGCCAGACGCCTGGGGGCAAATCCTGGCTCAGCCACTTGCCTGCAGGGTGACCTCGCCTCTCTGGGCCTCTGTGTAGACAGCTATAAAGTGGGAATCAATAGTCGTGAGGGAGCAACCAGACGATGCACGTGAAGACCTTAGTAAAGTGCTGAGCGGAGTTGACATTCATAAAATGGCCATTGGTACTGCTGTGGAGCATCAGGCGTCCGGGAAGCCTTCACGGCCAGGGCCCGTCCCTGAGGGGCGAGGAGGCAAGGCCGCCAGGGATGGCCAGTGTGCAGGGAGGCGTTTTCTAACACACTCGGAAACACCTTTGTGTTGCGATTGCTAGAGTCAGCCATGCTATAGTTGGGTTTGGGTTTGTTTTGTTTTGTTTTCCTAATTGTGGTAAAATACACCTAACATAAAATATATCATCCTAACCATTTTTTTTAAAGATTAATTTTATTGTTTTTGACAGAGAAGGGTAGGGGCCCAGAACAGTCTCCGTAGTTGTACATCATCAGTTTTCCACATGGCTTCATTCTACACAGGTGGGAGGGGAAAGGGGTCGCACAGGGTGAGAACTGGGCCGGGGGCCTCCCACATGGGAAGCACACCCCAGTTCAGCATATGGGTCCACACAGGCCGGGGCCAGGACTTGATCCCCAGACCCCAGGGCTGCAAGACGAGCACTCAACCCAATAAGCCATCCCAGCTTCCCCGATCCTAACCATTTTTAAGTGTACAGTTCAGTGGCGTTAAGTACACTCATATTGTTGTGCAACCATCACCCCCACTCATCCCAGAACTTTTCATCTTCCACAGCTGAACTCCCTGTTTCTCCCTCCCCCTGCCCCCAGCCCCTAGCAACCACCATCCTACTTTCTGTTTCTATGAATCTGACTATTCTCGGTACCGTATAGAAATGGAATTATACGTATCTGTCCTTTTGTGAGGAGCTTGTGTAGCTACTTTTTTTTTCCACTTTATTTTTTTATTATTATTATTTTTTTACATTTGATACTCCCTCCCCATGCCACCCCACCCCCACCCCCAGGCAACCACCAAACCACTGACTTTGTTCATGAGTTTTTGTTTCTTTGTTACTTTCAGTTTTATATTCCACGTATAAATGAGGTCATATGTTTCTTTCTTCTTTCAGTCTGACTTATTTCACTTAATAAGATGTTTTCAAGGTCCATCCATGTTGTCACAAATTGCTGTTATTTTATCTTTTTTTATTGCTGAGTAGTATTCCATTGTATGTACCACAAATTTTTTATCCACTCATCTATCAAAGGTCACTTTGGTTGTTTCCATGACTCGGCCACTATAAACAGTGCTGCAATGAACACTGGGGTACATATATCTTTGCAAATTAAGGTTTTCAGGTTTTTTGGGTAGATACACCCAGAAGAAAGGTTGCTGGGTCATATGGCAATTCTATTCCTAATTTTTTGAGGAATCTCCATACAGCCTTCCATAGTGGTTGTACCAATTTACATTCCCACCAGCAGTGTATGAGGGTTCCTTTTTCTCCACAGCCTCTCCAGCACGTATTCCTTGTCTTGTTGATTATAGTCATTCTAACAGGTGTGAGGTGGTATCTCATTGTGTTTTTAATTTGCATTTTCCTAATTGCTAGTGATGTTGAGCATTTTTCATGTATCTGTTGGCTGTTTGTATGTATTTGGGGGAGAAGTGTCTGTGTAGGTCTTCTGCCCATGTTTTAATTGGATCATTTGGTTTTTTTGTTGTTGAGTTGTATGAGTTCTTTATATATTTTAGTTATTAGCCCCTTATCAGAGGCATTGTTTGCAAATATTTTCTCCCATTTGGTTGTTTTCCTTAGTACTTTGTTGATGGTGTCCTTTGCTATATAGAAGCTTTTTAGTTTGATATAATCTCATTCATTTATTTTTGCTTTTACTTCCCTTGCCTTTGGGATCAAGTTCATAAAGTGCTCTCTGGGCCCAAGGTCTATAAGTTTAGTACCGATGTTTTCTTCTATGAGCTTTATTGTTTCGGGTCTTATGTAGAGGTCTTTCATATACTTTGAGTTAATTTGGGTATATGGTGAGAGTTCACAGTCCAGATTCATTCTTTTGCATGTGGTTTTCCAATTTCCCAATACTATTTACAGAAGAGGCCTTCTTTTCTCCGTTGTATATTTTTTTGCTTCTTGGTCAAAAATTATCTGTCCATATGTTTGTGGATTTATTTTTTAATACCATTTTTGCAATGTTATTTATAGCTCGTAGATCTTCATATCATCATTTCTTGACTTTGGCTGTGTTCACTCCCCAGTATCCTAAAACAGGAGCATGGATTTTCCAAAACTATGCTTGTGGCTGCACCCAGCACTCCCAAAGGGCTCAGTGCCTGCACCGGGAGTCAGGGGGCTTGAGGAAAGCCACAAGCCTGTCCCTCCGCGGGTCTGTGACCATGAGCAAGTCACTTCCCGCCTGCTTCCTGTCCATCAAAACTGGAATAATGCCCATGCCTTAACTCCCTTACAGAATTGGAGCCGTGGAGATAAAAAGGCTCTTGGGAAGTCTACAGCAATAGCAAAATCTCTGGGTGTGTCAAGATTGAAAAAAAAAAAAAAAGAAAAAAAACGCTCAGAGAGAAAAGGGACAGCCCCTTCTTGTTAGTAATGCACGTAGGCGATTTCAGAGCTCAAGTTTGGGGAAACAAATTGAATTACGGAGGAGGCAGCTCTGTCATTTGCAACCATGGATTGTTTGAAATCCTTTTAGAGGAAAATTAAAATATTTCACAGAGGGTAATAAAATGCCGGGTGTTTTGCAGGCATAACTGCTCAGCTCTCTAGGGCAAATAAGTAATTCTGCATTTTTATTTACGTAAGTCCTCCGTGTCATCATTTTCTTTCATTATTGAAGGGGGCGGGGTGGGGGGGGGACTATTATGGAAAAGGCATAAAAAAACTCTGGAAATCACCAGAAGGTAAATTATAAAATTGTAAAATAAAATAAAAAGTAAGTAAATATATAAACTTTAAGAACATAACATGGCATACTATAGAGACAAAGGGGAGTGCTTAGAATTTATTTTCCCAAACATCAGAAATGGGAAGCTGTATCAAAGATTTCTTCGCTTTCAAATCACATCCCACCGAAGAGCTTGGGGCACCTTCCGAGGCCTGTGACGCTGGAGACGTAGTTCAGCGGGGCCCGGGAGCAGGAGGGAGTCCTGACGGCTCCCCCCATGCAGCTCCGCCTTGCTCTGCCATCCCTTCCGCCTCCCACTTGAAGGGAAGAGGTGAAAAGGGTTGATTTTTCTCTCAGCTACAGATCATCTGCTCAAGTCTCTCCATATTACAGGTGGAGAAACTGAGGATGAGGGGTTAGGGTCTAAGGCTCTATCCTTCCTATGAATGCTTGGGTCTCAGGATGGCCATATTATCAATGTCCAGGACCTCACAGGGCTCAGGTCATCTCCCGGGGCCCAAGCCCTAACTAACTGTAGAAGGGGGAGTGAGAGAGGGGCATGTCCAACCGCTGTCCTGTCCCCTGCATAGCCATCCATGCTGCTACCTTCTAGACTCCACCTTCCTCCCGTCTGGGCCACTGTTTTGCACAATACGAGGGAGACTGAGAATGAGGGTGCAGAGGGTCGCTATGCAAGGCCAGTCCAAGACCCGTGAAAAGCCACTAATGGGGGGACTCAGGCATGTTCATAAGTAGTCGCTCTTCTTCAAAAACTCTCTATGGTTTGGGTTTATCTGTGGTGGCATTTACCACTCCCGCAGCCACCTCACCTGAGTGGCTACATGTTCATTTTGTGCACGTGGTACGAGTGGGCGTATACATGTGTGTACGGGTGTGTGTGGGAGGTCGGTTACCTGCAAATGGAAATTCCCACAGCCTCCTGCTAATCCTACCATGAGGGTTTATAGGAGGCATCTTCTTCTTACCTGTTAACCTGCACCTCCCACACGAGACTGGTCTGCATTGACCCGTCCAGCACACAATCAGTAAGTATCTAACTGTGTGCTGGGCTCCGTGTTGGCCCTGAGAACCCAAGAGAGGAAAGGAATACAGCTCTTTTCACTCAAGGTAAGACAGACCCACGAAGCAATTTTCAAAGACAAGGAGATATCTGAACCAGCCCTTAAAGGGCAGGGAGGAGTTTGCCTGGCAGAGGAGGGGGAAGGAAGAGCAGGAGTGCAGGTACAGGGGCATGAAGCAGCTTTTGTGCAGCCAGCTGCCCAAGGAGGTGAGAGGCACTGGGGAAGATGTTGGGGGTGAGTCACTGAGCATCTAGGGCAGGGGCTTGTGGCACCAGCAGCCCAGCACTGGGTGGGGTCCAGCACTGAACCAGTGCTTAAGAGTGTGCACCAAATTAGTGAGTGGAAAGAAGGAAAAGAGAACGAAGGAGAATGGAGAAGTGAATTGTGGCTTATTCACACGATGGAATCCATAGAACAGTTAAAACCCGCACCCTAAACACAGATGATTCTCAAAAATGTAATGGTACATGAGTAAAGCAAGTTATAGAAAACTACCATATCCTTACATGAAGTTTTCAGCAAGCAAACAGACTACATGTACACATCTACAGACATACATTAGATTAAACTACCTGAAATTGCCAGTGTTTGACCACTTTGACATACAAAAATAGCAGCTTCATTTAGTTGAACCTAAATTGAGATCACAAGGGTCGGTCCAGCCATAGCATGAAATCCTACTCAGCAGTGAACAGGAACAAGCTATAGACACAGGCAACAGCTTGCCTGGATCTCAAAAAAATTGTGTTGAGTAAAAAAAAAAAAAAAAAAGAAGCCAGGGAAGCTGGGATGGCTCAGCAGGTTAAGTGCTCACTTTGCAACCCAGGAGCCCAAGGATCAAATCCCAGGCCCGGCCCATGCGAGCCCATATGCTGAACTGGGATGTGCCCCCAGTTCAGTTCTTGCCGGGACCTATGCAGGAGGTTCCCGGCCCAATTCCTGCCCTGCGCAGCCCCGAGCCCACCTGTGGAGTGAAACTATATGGAAAACTAATGCTTTCAACTATGGAGACTGCTCTAGGCCCTCCCCCTTCTCTCTGTCTCTCTCTGTCAAAAAAAAAAAAAAAAGAAGCCTGTCTTCAAAGTTACATACTGTATGGTTTTATTTATTTATTTATTTATTTATTTATTTTTATTTTTGACAGAGAGAGAGAGAGAGATACAGAGACAGAGAGAGAACTGAACTGGGGGAGCTCCCAGTTCAGCATATGGTTCCACACGGGCCGGCACCGGGATTCGATCCCCGGTCCCCGGCGCTGCAAAGTGAGCACTTAACCCACTGAGCCATCCCGGCTTCCCCTGGTTCTATTTTTATAATGTGCTTGAAGCGACAAAAGTATAGAAATGGAGAACAGATTAGTGGTCTCCAGGAAGAGGGAGGGAAGGGAGGTGGCTGTGGCTATAAAAGGGTATCAGGCACAAGAATCCTTGTCATGAACTGTTGTGTATCTTCCCGGTAGTGGTCATAGGAATCCATCCACATGTGATGTCATTGCGTAGAACTAAACATATACTCTCGTGCATGTATAATAAAACTGGTGAAATCTGAGTGAGTTCAGTTGATGATATCAGTGTCCATATCTTGGTTGTGTTGTCCTTGTCATCTAGAGATGAGCACTGTGGGCACTCAGTGAAGGGTATGTGACACCTCTCTGTATGATTTTTTGTTGCATGTGAGTCTAGAATGATCCCAAAATAAAACATTAAGACACATAAGGTAATGATTAATGCTAAATTTAAGATAAAGTTATTTTATGGGACAAGGGGTGAATTATGCAGATGGAGAGAGATATACAGGGCAATTCAACTTTATCTGTCAAGGTTTCTTTCTTTAAAAAAAAAAATCTGAGGGAAGCCAGAATGGCTCAGCGGGTTGAGCGCTCACTTTGCAGCCCCAGGGACTGAGGATCGAATCCCGGCCCCTGCCCATGCAGACCCATGTGCTGAACTGGGGTGTGCTTCCCATGTGGGAGGCCCCCGGTCTGGTTCTTGCCCCCAGTTCAGCCCCTGGCTCGAGGGGGCGTGCCTCCCACGTGGGAGTCCCCCAGCCCAGTTCCTGTCCTGCATGGACCCTGCCCACCTGTGTAGAACAAAGCTATGTCAAAAAAACCTGATGATGTACAACTATGGAGACTGCTCTGGGCCCTCCCCCTTCTCTCTGTCTCTCTCTGTCTCTGTCAAAAACAATAAAGTAAATCTTTTTTCAAAATCTGAAGCAAATATGACATAATGCTAAGGTTCTACAAAGCTGGATGGTTGATACACCACTGTTTCTCTTATTATTCTCTATCACATTTTTGTGTTTGAAATAGTTCATCATGTTTTTTTAAAGCTCATCTTGCATAACTTCTTGCATCAGAAGCCAGGATTGTGTCTGAGATGCAGAGAGCTGAGGGTTCAGGGATAGGACACAAGGCTTGCTGAGGGAAGAGGGGCCAGCCAGAGCCGGGGCCAGCCAGAGCCAGGCCCTCCCCCTCAGACCATGAGGCAGAAGCCCCAAGACCTCAGAGGCAACTCCTGTGAGCCGCTCACCTCTCTCTCTCTCTCTCTCTCTCTCTCTCTCTCTCTCTCTCTCTCTCTCTCTCTCTCTCTCGGCAGCCCCCGGAGAAGGAGGGTGGCCTGCCTCGGCAGGTGGGTAACAAGACAGAGTGTGGCCTGCTGGGCTTCGTGCTGGACCTGAAGCAGGACTACGAGCCCGTGCGCAGCCAGATGCCAGAGGAGAAGCTGTACAAGGTGTACACCTTCAACTCCGTGCGCAAGTCCATGAGCACCGTCATCAAGCTGCCCGATGAGAGTTTCCGCATGTACAGCAAGGGGGCATCTGAGATCGTGCTCAAGAAGTAAGCAGCGCAGCACAGCCAGCAGGCAGGGGCCCAGCAGGCAGGGACCTCAGGGTGACACAGCATGGACTGTCCTGCAGGTCAGGCCAGAGGGGCCACCTGGCACCCAGAGGAGCAGAGAGAGCCCTGACCATTGTCCCACAGCAAGACCACCTCCGGGGCCCCTTGCCCAGTGCTTTCCCACTACTCCCTCTTACAGGTTTCTTTAGAGTCGTATTCCTCCTCCTGCCTTAGTCACTGACAGGAAGTTCTACCCACGACCACTGTTAGACCTCTCCTATTTTACCTCCCTTAGCATGGAGATGGTTGATGGTAGCGATTTGTACTGTTAGCCAGTCTCCTATGACTCCAGGTGCCAGAAATAAGCCCAGAGAACTAAACAAGTCACTCTCCCTCTCTGGCCTCAGTTTCCGCACTTGTACCTTGAAAAGTTTGGTCTAGTCCAGTGGTCCTCAACCCTGGCTACACAATGGAATCTCCCCCGGGGAGCTTTTAAGAAACCATTGATTCCTAGATTCGCCTGCAGACAACTGAATTGGAACCTCTGGGATGGGGCTCACACATGGGTATTTATAATATTTATTCAGTGTTTCCCCACATCATTCTAATGTGCAAGCAGGGTTAAGAACCACTGGCCTCAGTTTTATGACCTTAGAGAACCATTTCAGCTGTAGAACTATTTGTTCAGATGAAATCTTGTGACTATAAAATGGATCAAAGTAGGTCTGCTCTCACTGAAGGGACTGGGGCAGATATTGCAAGAAGCCTGTTGATCTCTCTTTGGCTGGTCCCGACTCCATCCATGCCCGGGGCCTAGCAGCCTGCAGCAGCCCTGAAGCGTTATGGGAGATCGACTGCATGGGCACTGCATGGGCATTGCATGGGCACTGCGTTACGGACCACAGCCAGATGGGCATCACTGGGGCGGGGGAAGTGAGCTCAGGTAGGTCAGAAGGAAGCTCCTTGAGCCCTTACTCATCTCCATCCCTCAGGTGCTGCAAAATCCTCAACGGAGCAGGGGAGCCCCAGGTCTTCCGGCCCCGTGACCGGGATGAGATGGTGAAGAAGGTGATCGAGCCCATGGCCTGTGATGGGCTTCGCACCATCTGCATAGCCTACCGCGACTTCCCCGGCAGCCCTGAGCCCGACTGGGACAATGAGAACGACATCCTGAACGACCTCACCTGCATCTGTGTAGTGGGCATCGAGGACCCTGTGCGGCCTGAGGTAGGCCCCCTGCCCCCCCCATACCAGCAGATCAGCAGATCTGGTTGGGAGTGCAGCCCGCGGGGTGACCCGGCATAAATCGCCTTAGCTCTCTCAGCCTCAGTGGCCCTGTGATGCCCAAGGGGTCCTTCTTCTTACCTGTTCCTAAACATTCAGACTCATCAGACCAGCTCAGCCACACTTGATATCGATCTACTCAGCAGTCCCGGAGCCATCCACCCAAACTCCAGAGCCCTTTCCCCGGGCCCCTCAAGGGACAGGCATGGGGGCTGCCCTTCTTAGAAACCTCTTGCCCCACAGGAACCATATCTCTTATTACAAATCCATAGGCCTAGATTCCAAGGTCGCTGTAAAGGAGATGCCCAGTAACAAAGGTGACTGCACTCAGGAAACCCCCAAGTGTGGTGGTACTCCCATCAGCATTTAGAGTTCTCCCGGCCCAGGTGCAGCTTACCAGTCAGCTTGCACTCGCATGCTTGCCTAAGGACGCAGCTGACGGTCCTCCTTTATCCAGTTCGCAGGGGGACAGAGCTAGAAAGTTAACCGGAGGTCCAGTTCTCAAGCAGAAGGGGAAGGGGAGGAGAGCACACCCCTCCCTGTAAGGATCAAGAGAGGGCATGGGGGGAAGCCGGGATGGCTCAGTGGATTAAGCGCTCACTTTGAAGCCCCAGGGACGGAGGATCGAATCCCAGCCACGGCCCGTGCGGAACCATATGCTGAACTGGGAAGGTCTCCCAGTTCAGTTCTCTCTCTCTCTCTCTCTCTCTCTCTCTCTCTCTCTCTGTGTGTGTCAAAAACAATAAATAAATAAATAAATAAATAAATAAATAAATAAATAAATAAATAAATAAAATAATATCTTTAAAAAAAAAAAAAGAGAGAGAGGGCATGGGCTAAGTGCATCTAGCACCGTGCTCAGCTCCCCGTGGGTCTTCAACCTGCTCTAGCTGCCTCTGCCACACCTTCACAGAAGACCTCAGGTGCAGTCTCTTCCCCGAGCCTTAGTGTCCCCATCTGATCAGTGAGAAAGTTGAATGTTTACAAGTGAGGGCACAGCAGGGTAACTGGTTACACTACTTGAAGGTATAAAAGCTCTGACCTGTTGACTCGGAGTCTCCTGGAGGGACCGGGGTAGACGCCTGGGCCTGAGGAGACTGGCAGGGGTGGTTTTTAGTTGCTTTTCTAAGCTAGGTGTTCTAGGCACAAGGAACCAAATTCAGAAGGTTCAAGGGCATAGACAGGATGAAGTAGTCCCTCAAGCCACTCCCAACCACTGTCGCCAGTTGTGGGGCGACCATGAGGCGTATCTGTGCCTACAGTGAGTGTGTTTGTGTCAAGTTCTCCTGGGCACCTGGAGGCCAGCCAGAGGGAAAGCCCCAGCGTGGACCGCCTCTAGGGTCCTACAAGCACGTTCAGGCTTGTTTTGCAGCTGCCGCAGGAAAACAAACTGGCTGCTTAGCTTCCCCATCTGTCAAGGGAGCGAAGCTCAGATTGCCTTCCTCCCTCAAGAAGGCAAAGGACAGAGCAGATGAAAACAAGCTGCCCCAGAAGCCCACCGTCAGGTGCTGCCTCGGGTCCATCTTCTGAGGCTGACAGGCCAGCACGGGTAAAACCGTCGCGGAACAGCGGTCCCGGATTGGCTGGGTGATCCGAGGGTGTTGGGGCCCTTAGAGTCACAGACAACAGCTGTCACCAGAAACAACAGATGTTTAAAAGCCTTTATTTAATGAAAACAGGAAGCACCCATTTCCTGGCTGTTTTTCCTCAGTGAGAAATATTTAGGGTAATTTTAGCGAAAGAAGGATTTTATTTTTAATTTTACAACTATTTTATCTATGTAGAAAGCATAATTCACCCACGTCGACGCCTCTGGGCCTGGAGTCCTAATTATCTCTGGATCCTCAGTGCCCAGAATAGTAAGCTGTTCTGTAGTTGTCCATCGAAGGAAGGAAGAAGTGAGCAGTAAAAGGAAGTCCCGAGAGCCGCCGAAGGAAGCGTCCCTCGGGGTTACTTCATGAGCAGAAAGCATGTCCCATGAAAGATGGGACGTTCAGGCAGCAGAGGGGACAGCTCAGGAAAAGGCACAGAGGTGGGAAGTGTTGGGGACTACAATCCAAAAAGGAAGTTTGGGGCTAAATTGTAAAGGGTCTGTGTGTCCCTGTCCAAATCCATTCACTGAGCTCTGTATAAAATCACACATCCCGGGTCAGGCTTCAAGGGACTTAAGTACAGAGCTGGTTCACAATGCCCCACATTTACAGGGCACCCAGTCTGTTCCAGGCCCCTGGGAGGGTTCTGAGCAGTCGGCCATCCACACCCTCCAGAGCCCACAGCCTAAGGAACCCCGTAGTGAAAGTGAAAATGTATATGCATCACACATGAGAGTTTAAAGCAGGACAGGACGCAGATGTCCCGTTAGGGTGGCCACTGACCAGAAAGGAAGTGGAATGTCTCAAGATGGCTGGGAAGTCTCCTCAGGGGTCTCCAGGTCTGACTCAAATCTACCCACATTTGACGCAGGTCACAGGCCCCTAAGGTCCCTGACCCAGGGGTCGTGGTGGGATGCCCACCCATCTCACCACCCCAAGTGCCTGCTCCTCCAGAGGCCCGCTGCACCCCACTGTGTCTGCATCCACACACACCCTCTGCCTACCTCCACCCAACCCGGAGCAGAAAGAACAAGCAAGGAAGACTGAGGTCAGGGGTCTTGTCCGGCCCCTTTACCCCTGTGCTTGGTGGTTTGCCCCTTGTCAGAACTCTCCAGCCTCGCTGAAGGGTGGAGACTATCGTCCCCATTTACAGATGAGAAAACCAAGACTTGGGTGGGACCCCAGGGCAAAGCCCAGCCCAGCCTTTTGGTCCCTGAGCCGGAAGCTTCCACGATGCAGGGAGAAGTGTGGGGGTTATAAATATTAGCCTCTTCTTTTTCTCCTGAACCAGCATGTTTGGCAGAGGCCCAAAGGGTGAGGATTCCAGGCAAGCAGAGCTTAGCTCCCTGAGAAAGTCTTAAAAGCAGAAGTCTTCCTAACACATGGCACCAATTACCTCATTCCCAGCTCAGAATGAGGTGGGAATGCCATGGCTCTCAGACCTGCGGGAGCAAGTCCCTGGTTCTAGGACCTTTGGACTTCTGGCCCCTCTCCATTTCATGGCCATTGGCCCCTCCCTCAGCCTCATCCCCTCCAGATCAATCAAAGCACTCCATCTTCAGCACCCTTCCCACTTTCTCTGCCTCCGCACCTCGTAGAACCATAATGACGTGATCATTTATGTTGGCTGAAAAAAAGCAGCTCAAACATCATCTCCTCCAGGAAGTTCTCATAGATTTCTCCTCCCCACCCACTTCTTTCTGAAGCGATGGTGTCCTCTGTGCTCCCAGCGCCCTCTGTACAAATCTTGACCAAAGACAAAGGCCTTGCCTCTAGACAAGAATACAGGTCTGACCCAGAGCAATCTCTCTTTTATCTATAAAAAGAACGATTATATGAAAGGCTACAATAGACTTGTTCCACCAGGGAGCCATCAGCCTTGGAAGGAGTGAGCATTCTGTCATCGGAAATGTGCAAGCAGAGGCTGGCCAGCCACCCGTCAGGGACACCTAGGAGGAGATTTAGGCAAGGAGCAGAAGGTCAGAGTCATGACCTAAAGCCCCTTTCAACTCCAGGGCCTCAAGCACCTTCGAAACAAACAACATAAAGTGTTCCTTTCAGGGCAGGAGCCAGGGGAAAGGTGTGTGTTCCCAAAAGAACAGGGGCTCCTTCTGGTCCTCTGGGATAGGAGATAGCAGGGGGCTGCAGCCCAGGTTACAGCCATAGTGAGGCCCTGAAACGTTATGTAAAGGGGATCCTGGATCTTCCATATCCCCACCCCCTCAGGCTCTATACAAAGAGGTCACATTTGCTTATGTGAGCAGTCGCTGTGGCCCGAAGCAGAGGCCTTGCTCACGTGGCCTCTGAGCCCTGAGTGGACCCCAGATGCCTCCTCCTTGGCCCTGCAAATATATCCAGAAGAGGCCATGATCAGCTCTCCTGTGCTAGTCCTTCCATGACAGGGAGAACGCTACCTGACACAATAGAACTGCACTGATTGTCTCAGCTCAAGAGCAAGGTCTCAGGAGGGTTGGTTCCTTCTGAGGGCTGTGATGGAAGGGCTGCCTCTTGCCCAGCTTCTGGTTCTGTGCTGGCATTCTTCAGCATTCCTTGGCATGTATGATAGCAGCATCACCCCCGATCTCTGCCTTCTCCCTGTGTGTATGTCTGTGTCCAAATTTCCCCTTGTTTTAAGGATGCCAGTCACACGGGATGAGCATCCCCCACCCCCACCCCCTGCCCCAGTACCTCATCTTATCTTGATTACCTCTATAAAGACCCTGTCTCCAAGTAAGGTCACATTCTGAGATCCTGGGCAGACACATTCTAAGATCTAAGCAGACACATTTTAGCCCAAAGCAGTCTTCAAGCTCGCCCAACCGTGACCTGGCAGATTTAGCTACCTGACGCTTCTGTGGGGAAGTGCACTCCCAGGCACTAATGTACGGGAGGAGTGAGGCCTAGGCCTGAGACTCTAGAGTGCTTTGGTCTTTCAGTGCAACAGGCTTTTCTGTCCTTGACATGTTCTCTCCCACTCAACAATGTTTTACAGCAAATACTGTCTTATTATATTATTTGTCACTGCCGACAGGTAAGAATCTTGTTCAACTATCTGTGTTATGTATAAAGGGCCACGGCTGGTTTTTACATCCTAATTGCTGGGCAAACCCATAGCACAGGATAGGGATGGAAAGTGGCGGTGGGGGGGGGGGGGGGGGGGGGGGGGGGGGGGGGGGGGGGGGGGGGGGGGGGGGGGGGGGGGGGGGGGGGGGTGGGGGCTGGGGGCAGAGCCTTGACGCCTTCTGATTGGCAAGGTCTGCTCTGGCCTGATTGGCCCACATGTCAGTCTATCATGACAAAGAGGGCGGGAGGCAGTTCTTACTCTGGCAGAGAAATGTCATGTTTTATATGAAGCATAGTCATTTGCATTTATTCTAAGACAGTGTCACATTCTGTAAATAAAATGCTCCTAAATGCAATGTTCCCATCCCACCCCCAACCAACCTGAAAATACCGGACGTATTTATCATTGAGTTTGCAGGAAATGTGCATGTGGATAAATAAGATCCTGTTCAGTAGGAGAGTGTTCTGTGCTCTCGCCTAGGGCCAGATCTGAGGGGGTGTTTATTTGGGGACTTCCTCAAAGCCTTTGTCCAAGTCAGCATAGCCTAGGATGGATTATCATGGTTGATAGGTGGCAGCTGCCTGGGACTCTGCAGAGGAGAATTCTGAGACTACTGCAGGGTTTAATCGGAGGGTGCTATGATCTATTAACAATGCCTGCCATGGGCACAGGAAGGGAGGATATGGCTCATAGGCCATCAGTATTTCCTGGTCATCTAAGCCGCTTACAGTGGAGCTGCCTGTGAGCAGGGCTCACTGGAATCCGTGAGGGCAGGGAGGGGCTGCCCAAAGTGGCTCCCACCCCCATAGCTCCTGCCCTCCCCTCCAGGTCCCAGAAGCTATCCGAAAGTGCCAGAGGGCAGGCATCACCGTCCGCATGGTCACTGGTGACAATATCAACACAGCCCGGGCCATCGCCATCAAGTGTGGCATCATCCATCCTGGGGAGGACTTCTTGTGCCTTGAGGGCAAGGAGTTCAACCGCAGGATCCGCAACGAGAAGGGGGAGGTATGTGGCCCAGAGTGAAAGGGTCTTTAGACGGATGAGCTTGGACGGGGGTGCTGGGAGGCATGGGTGCTGCATGATTGTACAGAAGCCAGCCAGTGTGCCAAGAGCCTGGTGACCCTAGGCGAGCCCTCCCCTTTCTCCGGGCCTCAGTGTCTCTCCCCAGCCTCACCAACCCATCCCCTCCCGCATCCCTCTCCAGATTGAGCAGGAGCGAATCGACAAGATCTGGCCAAAGCTGCGCGTGCTGGCTCGCTCCTCCCCCACAGACAAGCATACCCTGGTCAAAGGTAAGACTTGGGCGGGCACAGGCAAGTCTGAAGTCCAGGTGCCAGGCCTCCCGAGCCTTTGCCTCCTGGCTCCTGCAGCTTCTTTCCAGGATAAAGAGGGCTTTTGCCTGGGGCTCCCCACACCTGGGGACACCCTCATCTCATCCTCTTTGCAGCCCCGAAGGCCTCCTAAGGATCATAGAGAGATGAAGAGGTTGTGAATCTTCTCTCTTGGCTTCACCTCCTATAGGAAGCAAAGGAACTGCCTATCTAGGGACCAAAACTCATGGCCTGAGGGCTGAATGGGGCCCACAGACATGTTTTATTTGGGTCATACCATGCCTATTTTTATGTTGAAAGTGAATAACTCTATACAGACCTTGCTGTCTCACATTGAACACTGTCTTCACCACTCATTTTATGACACTCAGCCCACTTCTGGCCCCAGAGCTTGGGAGTTTGAAACCTTTGGTCTGCTTGGTCTCTGAGGTCCCAAACCTACATTTATAACCAGGACCTCAAGGCTGGACTATCCTGGGAATAGCAACCTGAGAGATGAAGCCAACAGCCAGCATCCTTCAACGTCCCTGTCTCCCTCCAGAAGGGGCACACTCCTTGCTCAGCCCATCTAGGCAGCCAGATGCTGGGCACTTTCAAAGTCACACAGCCCTGGATTCAAGTCCTGGCTGTGCCACTGATCTGCTCTGTGCCTTGGGCAAGTCCCTTTCACTCTGGGACTCAATTTTTCCAGCTATAAAATGGCCATACCGAGAAGGTTTCTGGCTGAGGTCACACCTAGGGCATCTTGGATTCCTCTCCCAAAGGTGCTGTCCAGGGACATTAACACAGGCAGACACACAACCCCAGAGCCACAGACACCCAAGCAGGAGGCCTTCAGTCTGTCTCCATTTCTTATCTACTCACTCATTCACTTCATTCCCTCATTGTCTTGATAAATGTTTATTGAGAATCTACTATGTGCCAGACCCTGCTCTTGGCAGACATGGTCCTTCCCTCTTGGAATTCATGGTCCAGGTTCCATCTAGCAGATATTAAATACCTGGTATTCCTACATAGAGCTGAAGCAGGGGTGTCCAACCTTTTGGCTTCCCTGGGCCACGTTGGAAGAAGAATTGTCTTGGGCTACACATAAAATACATTAACACTAATGATAGCTGATGAGCTAAAAAAAAAAAAGCCCCCAAAAAACTCTCATAATGTTAAGGAAGTTTATAAATTTGTGTTGGGTGGATTCTAAGCCGTCCTGGGCCACATGCAGCCTACGGGCCGCAAGTTGAACAAACTTGAGCTAAAGGCTGCACTGGTAGAAGAGAAGGGAGATCTGGGACCTTCTGCTGGTGTCAGATCACAGGCCATGCAAGGTAGGATGGGGTCCAGGAGAAGGGCCTGTGTTTCAGGCAGGGCAGGGAACTGCACTGTCACCTCGGGGTGGGGAGTGTGGCAGGTCCTTGAGGGAGAAGTGCTGTTTTAGAAAGCTCACTCCCTGCTGTGTCGAAAGTGGCCTGGAAGCAGAGGAACCCGCCAGGATTGTCCAGCGTGAGAGGTGACACCTGGACCGGGGTGGTGACAGTCCAGGTCTGAGGACCGTCTGGGAGGTAGAAGAGCCTGAACCCTGCGAGTGTTTGGGTGAGGTGGAGGGATGAGGGAGATTTGGGGTCCGGCATTCCGTCTCTCTCTGAGAGCCTGCCGTGGGCCAGCAAGCCACACTGGGTGTTACGGGCTATGAGAGAAGGGACACATGTGAGGGGAAACTGACCCACTCGACTCATGCCTGGCTGAGCTGCAGGCCCTTTGACATCCAAGTGGACATGCTGGGAAGACAGCTGGACAGCCATGGCGTGAGGGCATAGGAGAGAGCACGGGCCAGAAGCAAAGAGTGAGCAGCAGAGAGGAGGAGCCCGCTGAACCAGCACCCTCCTACCTGAACGATGGGCAGAGGCTGCGCTGTGTCAGCAGAGACCAAGGAGTGGCAGCCAGGGGGCCGCGGAGGACAGCCGGGAGCAGAGGTGCCAGGAAGACAGGGGAAGAAGCCTAGTGAGGAGGGAAGGGGTGGCCCACAGTGTGAGCGGCTGCCGAGAGGTCTGGAGAGACCAGACGGGGATGTGAGCACAGCAGGTGGCCACATGGCAGGGCCATGGGACCATGTCAGGGCTGGAGGTGGCACACAGGGGCCTGGCAGAAAGTGTCCTCCTAGCTCCCCCATCCACTGGGAGTAATAGGAGGGCTGTGATTAAGGCTCACATGAGCCTGGGAACCACAGGAAAACAAGGGCCACCTCCCTGCCTTAGCCGAGCACCCAGGTGTGCTGAGGGAGCTGGCGGGGTGGAGGCCTCAGTGCTGAGTGGGCAGAGTCTTGATAGACTTAGATGCTGGAGTCGCATGGAGGAGCAGCCGGGACGACTTTGGGAGCCCGCACCTTGGAGCTGGGCCTTGAAGCGGGTGGAACTTGCACAGTTGCAGAGAGCTGGGGTGGAGGGTACCGTGCCCCAAGTCGGGACCTCATTCTCTCATCTCACAGTCTGCTGCTGTTTGCCAAGCACAGGACAGAGGGACACACAGATGGATGGGAACTGAGTAGGGTGGGTGGAGGTCCTCAAGGGGGTCTCAGAGGCTTCCCAGCGAAAGTGGCCTCCAAGCTGAGATTACAGGTGGGTGACAGGGATAGCTGACTTGGGGAACAGCCTGTGCAAAGGCAAAGGCAAGCGGAGCCAACTCCTGTAGTTAAATCACAGGTCAGGGGTAGCCAGGGCGGGCACAGGGGGTGAGAGAAGAAAGGACCAGGGAATGGGTGAATTCTGACCATGGAGGACTTCATGAGCAGAGCTAAGAACGCAAGTGCCATCCTGAGGCCATGTGAGATGCAGTGAGAGGTCTGCTTTCACCTGGTGCTGGGGGACAGATTCAGGCTCAGGCATTATTATAATATATTTTTATTTATTTATTTTTGACAGAGAGAGAGAGAGAGAGAGAGAGAGAGAGAGAGAGAGATACAGAGACAGAGAGAACTGAACTGGGGGAGCTCCCAGTTCAGCATATGGTTCCGCATGGGCCGGGGCCGGGTTTCGATCCCAGGTCCCCAGCGCTACAAAGTGAGCGCTTAACCCACTGAGCCATCCCGGCTTCCCCAGGCATTATTATAGATAGGCCCTGGGGCTACTGTGCAGTTTGGAGGGGGAGCCCGGAGTTAGTGACAGGGGCCGTGGAGATGACGGGGACAGAGAGAAGTGGAAGGATTCCAGGGGAGTTTTGGAGCCAGGACCCCCAGGCCTTGGCGATGCACTTGACGTGTGGAACGTGAGAGGGACATGTCAGGATTTACACTCACATCTCTGTCCTGCTCATGCTCAGGGGCCAGCAAACTTCACACATGCCCCGTGATGACATCTTTGACCCACTGGCCCCAGCTGCCTGACAGGGGCCACATGTCTTGTGTTCCTTGTTGAGGATTTTACTGAGGATAAATGTCTGGGGAGCAGTCAAGGTCATTACAGTGGGTCAGGGGTCATTTGCAAATGGCACAGCCCAGGCCTCCTCAGCTGTGACTGGGCCTCCCAGAGCGAAGGTGCTGGGGGAGCACACAGCAGACCCCAGGAGAACAGAGGGGTCCCTGGAGTGCAGGCAGATGGGGGGTGATTCTGGCCAGCATGGTGGCCGGTGTGGACATGGGCAGGAAAGGGGAGCGGGCCCAGACCATGGAGGGTTACAAGCCAGCACTGGGCTCCGGTGCCCACCCACGTCTCCTGTATGTGCTGTATGGGCAAACCTGGAGCTGGGAAGAACCGCAAGGGGCGGGGGTGACTGGGCAGGGGCCCAAGAGGAGGCTGTGCCCGACCCAGGGTGCTCCTGGATTAGGGCTAGCCTGGCCACCCCAGGGCCCTGAGCACACTCCCGCCCTGCCCCACAGGCATCATCGACAGCACGCACACCGAGCAGCGCCAGGTGGTGGCTGTGACAGGGGACGGCACCAACAACGGCCCCGCTCTCAAGAAGGCGGATGTGGGCTTCACCATGGTAGGAGCAGCTTGCAGGGGCCTGGGGCAGCCTCTGGCAGGAGCTGTGGGCAGGGATTTGGGGGACGTGAACAACACAGCTCTGAGCTGATGGTGCAGGACCTCTAGTTCACACTCCACCCACTGCCCAGCTATGTGCCCAGTGCTCTCAAGGCTCCGCCTAGCCTCCAGGGTCTCCATGGAAGGACAGCCCTCTCCCTGCACTGATGGGTCAGGGGCTGAGGAGGGAAGCAGGGGCCAGAGAGAGGCTTTGTGAAGGCAGAGGGCTGCCTCAGAGGGCTGCATCTGTCAGAGGTGGGTGCCTGTGGTCACATGTGTGTGCATGCACATGCATCTGTGCACACATATGTGTGTGTCCCACGTGGTCTGGCTGTCCTGACCGCTAGGTGTGTGCATGTGGGGGGTTGTACAGGACTGAGGACATGTAGGGGGTGAGGACAGTGTTGCTAGAGCTGCTTGCCTCTCCGGTCGCCCCACCCAGGCTCCTGTCCCCATCCCCACAGGGCATTGCAGGCACAGACGTGGCCAAGGAGGCCTCCGACATCATCCTGACGGATGACAACTTCAGCAGCATCGTCAAGGCAGTGATGTGGGGCCACAACGTCTACGACAGCATCTCCAAGTTCCTGCAGTTCCAGCTGACAGTCAACGTGGTGGCCGTGATTGTGGCCTTCACAGGCGCCTGCATCACGCAGGTGGGTCCTCTGCGGGGCAGGCGGGGGGCGGAGCGATGCCACAGCCTCCATCGCTGGAGTGCCCGCTGAGGGCAGGAACTGCATTGCAGATCTCAGCGGCAGGCGCCAGCCCCACGGAGCCGAGGAAATGTGGCTCAGAGACGTGGCGTGGTTTGCCCAAAGTCCCCGCAAGTGGGAGATGTCAGGCGTGCCCTGCTCTGGGCGGTGCAAGAGGTGACCCTCCAGGGAAGGCAGGGCTTCTGGCCACACCAAGGGCCAGGAGGAGGCAGGGCCACAGCAAGCGGGCCCAAGGGGGACCAGGCAGCCGGGTGGCGCAAGGAGCCCATGCGGCCCAGGTGACCTTATTTCTCATAAGGGGGGTCTGGCAGGATTCCTCAGGGACCCAGGTGAGGGCAGCAGGGGGCAGTCAGGGGCTCTGTCCCTGGGAGAGCCAGCTGCCTACCAGGATCTCAGTCTGGGTCTTGAGCGGCCCCATGTCCTGAGCCCAGGGAAGGCCAACTGCAGGCCCAGCAGCTGTGTAGTCCCTGCTTCTGTGCCCAGCTCCACGCAGCAGGAACCCCCACAATCCCCATTTTACAGCGGCAGCAATGGTGGCTCAGAGATGGGCAGGCCAGGCACCTGCCATTGCTTCCACGGCCTCCTGCCTCCCCCAGAGCTGAGCAGCCTGCCCTGGGGAGGAGACAGGGGCATCATGAGGCCTGGCCCCTCCTAGCAGCCGCGTGGGCAGACACGCTCCTGCCCACCGGAGCCACCACAGGCCCTGAGGCCAGCACTGCCCAGAAGAGCTGTGTGGCCCTGGGGACACGGCTCTTCTCTGTTTTGTTCTAAGCCCTTGGGGATGCACATGGGAGCACCTAATACCCCAGCCCTGAGAGTCAGGGGCCTGGCGGGGTGGGAGGGCTGTAGGGTCTCTTCAGCCCCAAGGTCCTTCTCTCCTGATCTGTGGATGAGAAGCTCCCTCTAGTGGTGGCTTGGGGGACACTCCCACAGCACAGCAACTCATCCAAAGCTTCTTGGAGACCAAGTGAGGCCAGGTAGGGAAACTGAGGTTCTGTTTGCCTGAGGTCTTAGGTTGAGGAGGCCTTGGTGGGGAACTGGGGGGCCCTGAACCCAAGAAGCATGTAATCAGAGAAGGCTAATGGGCAGGAAGAATCTGGGGCCATGTGGGGAGCGTGAGTGAGCCCGGGCAGAGGTGAGCAAGTGGCCAGAAGGAAGGGTAAGATAAATACCCAGGAAGTGAGTGAATGTAGGGAAGGCAGGCAAGGGGGAGCCACGGGAGGTACATGGAGAGGACAGAGGGGTGAGGAACAACTCAGTCCAGGCTGTTGGACAGACAGGGTCTGTGGTCTTCCTGGAGGAGGTGTGCCACCAGTGGAAGAGGCTGAGCCCCAGGAAGAGGTCTGGGCTGGAGAGAGAGTGGTGTGGGGGAGAGGTTGGCCCCTGCGCCAGGGGACAGGCGCGGGAAGAAAGCAGGGCCCAGGAAGGGGCCACAGGGAGCAGATTTCAGGGACAGGAAGAGGAGCCCTGTCCGAGAGGAGGGGACCAGGAGAGTGGGGTCAGGGGAGCAAGGGGGAGACTTGGCCAAACTTGGCAGCGACGTCACTGAGGCGGGGCTGGAAAACATAGCGCTCGATTGTGACAAGTAAGGTGCTGGTGATCTTAGAGAAAAGCATTTGGAGGCATGGAGAGGCCAGAGTCCAGCTGCCAAGGACACCGAGGGTGCGAGGAAGGAGGGGGACAAACGTATTCGGCAACTCCGGGCAGTGTAGACCATGCGCTATGATTGTGCACAGAAGAGAGACAGACAGAGAGACGTGTGGAAGGACTCACAAGAGACTGCAGACAGTGGGAACCTGTGAGTGGTGCAACCTCTGATGGGTTTGCACATCTGCTATTCCTTACTTGCCCGAACATCCTACCATGAAAATGTTTTTAGAATTGTATGTACTCACAATAACGCTTCCATTAAGGCAGAATAGAGGTACAGAGAAGTTGGGTGTTCGTGGAAAGGGGACCAGGTTGTGGCGTTGCGGGTGGGCCAGGAGAGACTGGAGCCATTGATGACTGAGGGGAAAGAGGCAGAGGAAGGGGTCCAAGGGAGGAGGAAGAGAGAGGGGCTTGTCTGTCTGAAGATGGCTGGGGAGGTCTTGACCTCAGCCTGGAGGCAAGACACCTAGAGGGGAGGAGGGATGTGGCTCAATTCACTGGAAAGCAGAGAGCTGGTGGCTCTCAGGCCCGGAGGCCCAGTTTTCTCAGAAGAGCAGCTGGCTGAGCTGGAAAGGCTGGAGCTGTTCTCCATGGCACGTCTCCGCGAACCTGTTCTGTGCCTGCTGAGGAGCCCAGGGGAGGCCAGCCCCTCTGGCAGAGCGGCTTCAGGTTCCAGCAGGAAGCTGCTAGGACCCCAGCGACCGGCACGTGGCCGCAGCAGGTGAGGCCGGCCTCTCCTGTGACAGCCCTCCCCACGGTCGCTGTCCCCAGGACTCCCCGCTGAAGGCAGTGCAGATGCTCTGGGTGAACCTCATCATGGACACATTCGCCTCATTGGCGCTGGCCACTGAGCCGCCCACCGAGTCCCTGCTCCTGAGGAAGCCGTACGGCCGCAACAAGCCCCTCATCTCATGGACCATGATGAAGAACATCCTGGGCCATGCCGTCTACCAGCTCACCCTCATCTTCACACTGCTTTTTGTGGGTGAGTCCCCCACCCCACCCAGGGGACACCACAGCCCAGACGCAGCGCTGTGGGTTCATCACATCCACCTTCTTGTTTGCCAGCCGGTGATAGGGAACCAAGGAGGTGAAGTTAGTTGCTCAAGGTCACACAGCAAGACTTGGGCAGAGCCAGGCCCTGCCCCAGATCTGGCAGACCCCCAGACCACGGCTTTTCCACTGATGACAACCCTGAACACTGCGTCCACACCATGCAAGGCAGCGCCCAGAGGCCCACGAATGTCCCTCACACCCACCCCATGGGAGCCTGAGGCTCCTGGGGGAGAAGTGACTGACCCCTTCTGTGACGCATCCCCACACCTTATCCCTGCCCCGGGGGAGGTAGCCTCCGTGAGGCTCCCACGTGGAGGCGCCACACGTCTGCCGGCCCACCAGCTATTTGCACCGCACTCTCATGTAGGCTGCCAGCCACTCTGAGGCAGCACCTTTGCCACCACCGCACATTGTAGCGATAGCCCCAAGCTTGGAGAGGCGAGGTGCCTTGCCCAAGGGCATGCAGCCAGCCTGGGGAGGAGCCCGGGCAAAGCACAGGCGCTGACCGGAGCTAAGACTGCCCTGGTTTTCGTGGGTCCTTCAGAGATGATCCAGGCAAAGCCTACTCCCAGGTCATCGATGAGGAAATAGAGGCCCAGAGAGGGGAGGTGCCTAGCTTATGGTCACACAGCAGGTTGGAGCCAGCGGGGAGTCCCCAGCCTAGGCAGGCTTCCTTCACGTGAGCCTCCTCCACCTGGGTTTTCAACACCAACAAACATTTACTTGCCTTCAAAGTCCAGAGTACAGACGCAAGTGGGGCGTGGACCCGTTCCTCAGGGCCGTCCTCTCCCTTCAGCCTCAAAGGTGATGTGTTGACAGGACTGTGGTAAAGGTCACCATGAAAAGCCTTGGAGGAAGGCAAAACCAGGAGAGACTCAAAGAGAAAGCTGTTGGGGGTGTTGGGGAGGACGGGAGGTGGGCCCCTGGCTAACTTGCTGGCTTCCCCACTTATGTAGCTACTCTCAGTGGTCTGGGATTCAGATGGACCCCCACACTCAGGAAACCCCACAAGCCCTCCTGGCACCAGCTCACATAGGTCCACCACCAGCCAGTGTCCACACAGCAGCCCGGGGACTCCTCTACCCTCCACCATGTGACAGCCCAGGTGGCAGAGAGTAAGGCCACATGGGTGGGTCCAGAGCAAGCCTGGCCCAGGAGCCCCAACCTCCATATCCACAGTAATAGGAATTGAGTTTCCAGAGGTCTCAGCAATGGACACGCTCAGCTATAAGCAGCAGCACTTTCAGGGGAGCCCAAAGCCATGGCCTGCCACTGGGTATTCCTAGTTCCTCCCAGTTCAGACCAGTTTTCAGTGGGGGGTTGGGGTCGCTTTTTATAAGTGAGGTCGTCTGGTAACACAGCTGGCATTCCACCTTTATCAGATTTCCATAGAAAAAGTGCAAGACAGTTCACACAAGGTCTTTCTCCCCTAGAGGAGAAAGGGCTTTGCTACCGCTTCACCCGCACTCAGGACCCCCAGCAGCCGGCCTGTGCCCGTGTCTAGAGCACGCCCACCTGTCTGGGCCCCACGCAGGGCCCGGCCCGGCCCGGCCCCGGCCCAGCCCCTGCACTCTGGTCCGGCAAGGGGAGAAGATGTTCCAGATCGACAGCGGCAGGGACGCGCCCCTGCACTCGCCGCCCTCGGAGCACTACACCATCATCTTCAACACCTTCGTCATGATGCAGCTCTTCAACGAGATCAACGCCCACAAGATCCATGGCGAGCGCAACGTCTTCGACGGCATCTTCCAGAACCCCATCTTCTGCACCATCGTGCTGGGCACCTTCGCCATCCAGGTAGGCCAGGCCGCCACCCTCACCAGGGCCTGGGTGGGCCGTGGGCCACCACGCCCTGAGGGCCGGGCCTGCCAGCTGGCCCCTGACGGCCTGTCTCTGTCTCTGCTCCCCATGACCCCAGATTGTGATTGTGCAGTTTGGGGGTAAGCCGTTCAGCTGCTCTCCGCTGCAGCTGGACCAGTGGATGTGGTGCATATTCATCGGCTTAGGAGAGCTCGTCTGGGGCCAGGTAAGTTTGGGATGGGCTGCAGGAGCTTGCCTCAGTGAGGGGGTGGCGGGGCAGGGCCCGGAGCCCCAGGAATGGGTCCCAGTTCTACCAGGGGCTGGCTGTCCCCAAGCAAGGCCCTCCTCATCTCTGGGCCTCTTAGCAAAGGGAACTGGCCCAGGTCCCAACTGCTGGTCATTTGGGGAGCACCACTGTGATTTTTGCCTTATATCTAGGTACCACTGATCCTGTGATTTACTTAATATTTTCTTTCAATTGCCTCCATGTTTTTAACTGAAATTTATTTCAGAAGACAACGTGATACTACTAACATGAGTAGAAAATCAGTATCACTTGTCATACATAGAAGCTAACAAATAATGGAAGGGGAACAGTGTGATTAAACTCTAACCAGATATCGTGGCCTGCCAGGCTCTGATTGTTAAAAAAGGGAGATTAGTAAGTGTGACTGATGGTGCCTGTGGGACATTAACACCAAGCAGAGGCTCCTTCTTAGGGGGTTCTGAGGGAACATAAGGAGGGTGAACCCCACCATGTCACTGAGTTCCTCGGGGCTGTGTCTATGGCCACCTCAGGTCCCCCTGGCCTTGGGGACCCCTGGGCTGGATGCTCTGTAGGGGCCCTTCCAGCTATGACCCCAGAACATTCTCCCACCAGTTCTCTTTCCTACTGTTGCCTGACCTGCAGATATTCACACACATGTGCACATAAGTGTGCACACACACACACACCATCACAGTGCTCACAGCTTGCATCTCAAAGGCACCTGCCCAGGATGTAGTGGTGCCTCTGAGCTGGGCCCTGAGCTGGATCCTGGGCCAAAGGGACTTTATCCCCAAGATGTTCACCCACCCAGGCAGTGGGGACCCCACTGAGACAATGTTCTGGCCTCCAAGCTGTTCCCAGGCTTGAGTGGGGCATTCCTGTGGCAGGAATTAACTAAAAGATAAAGAAGAAAGTTTAGTTTCACCCAAAAGAACCTTTTTTCAACTTTGGAGCTTCTTCAGAGAGTCGATTAACTAGATTTGACTCAGCTACCACATTCCCTGGGCACCCTCTGCTCCACTGGGGTTTATACCCTCTGGGAGCTCCTGGTGTCTGGGCAAGCAGACTTCTAAAGCTTAAGGCCAATGCTACCTTAAACTTTCACGGAACCCCTGGGGTTGAGCGTCCAGCCAAGCCCTGCCTGTCCCTACAGGAGATATAAGGGGCCCCTGACCTCCACCACCTCAGCTTCCTCATGGGGCCTGCCTCTCAGGCCTCAGCCCCATGGACAAGCCCTTTGCAAGAAGAGTGAGAATGAAGGCGCATCCCCTTCCCATATTGCCTTCCCTTCCTGGGAGGGCAGCCATTCCCAGACTCCCTGGACTGTCTGCCCTCAGGGCACCCAGACCCAGAGCCCCTGTTGGTCACATTGGGTACCCAGGACCCAGTGACCTCAGGAGGAATGAACCTGGTGGCCTCGGGGCCAGCTATGGGCCAGGCTTGTGCACGGCAACTCAGACACGCCATCCAGCTTAACCCTCCAGCCCTGAGAATTGCCCTCAGCTCTACAAATGGGAAAACCAAGGCTCAGAGCCTCGAGATGACTTGCCCAAGGCCACGTGACCAGTAAGGTCTGGGGGATTTAGAGTCCTACCTGTCCCAACTCCTAAAGGCCAAGATTTCTCACCATGTCGTCCTGACTCTGGATGAATGAGTGAATTAAGAAGCAAATTAATCAGAGATTTAAAGCTTCAACTGAGCAATGGGTGAGAGTGGTTAAGGAGTGAGTTGAACACGTAACTAGGTAAGTGGGTCAGAGGAGAAAGCAAGGAGAGTGTCAGGGCAGGAAGGAGGCTGGCTGAGGGGCGGCCCCCACTGCCCTGACGCTGGCTGGGGCCTCTGCAGGTCATCGCCACCATCCCGACCAGCCGGCTCAAGTTCCTCAAGGAGGCGGGCCGGCTCATGCAGAAGGAGGAGATCCCAGAGGAGGAACTCAACGAGGACGTGGAGGAGATAGACCATGCCGAGCGGGAGCTGCGGCGTGGCCAGATCCTGTGGTTCCGAGGCCTAAACCGGATCCAGACCCAGGTACAGGCAGCTCCCGGGGCTGGGCCACCGGCCGGGGCGCAGCTGATGGACCAGTGTGTGCTCTGTGCCCGCCCCCCCCCCCAGGGACGCAGAGGCCAGAGTCCAGACCTGCCTTCACCACCCACTACCTGTTCTGCAGCCCACTCCTCACACACACCCTCTGCGGCTGCTCACGAGATAGCGGCCTCCTCAGGAACATCTCCCTCCCCCTCCCAGTCAGCACAGGGTCAGACTGGGGTGCTCAGGGGGTTACCCTGAGGGCTGAGGTGAATGAGGGGCTCTTGTCAGGGCTGCTAGGGAGCCACCAGGAGGGGCACCGCAAAGCTGGAAGCTGCTCGGTGTGAGGCAGGACGGCAGCTCCAGGCTGGGGTGGGCCCCACCTTCTCCCAGGCCCAGGGATCAGCCTCTGAGACCCAGTCACTTCTACACATGCACACACACCCCCTTCCTCCACAGGGGGCTCCCCCCAGGTTCTGAGGCAGCTCTGGGGGCAGAGTTCAGTTATTCCCCATGCACACGCTCGCACGCACACACACACGTGCACACCAAAGGCACCTGCCGAGCATCCATGCGGGAGGCACACCCCGCCAGCAGCAGGCTTCTTCCCCAGGACAGAGCCTGCGTGGCTGCTCCACGCCATCCTCTGCATGCGTGCAGCCCCCACACACAGCCCCTAGGCCCTCCCAGGAGCTGCACCTGGGCTGGGCTGCAGCTCATAGCATGCTTTCACAGCCCCCCAAGATGAGGAGCAGAGGGGACTCCGAAACTGAGAGGGTCCGTCTCTTACCCAGACCCCCTGGGAGAGCTGCATCTGGCAAGTTCATAGCCACCCACCCCTCACACTCTGGCAAGTGTTGCAGAGCACCCAGGGGCCTAGCCCTTCATGTAGCAAACATGCTAAATGATGCATCGCCTGGGCTGCCTCACACCCACAGGGCACTTCCCACCCTTCATCTCACTGGCCTTCACCGCCCCTGAAGGTTGGGTATGCCCCTTCCAGTTTTAGGGGTGACTGAGGCTCAGGAGACAGCCCTTTCTGAGAGCTGGGAAAGGGGACTAAGGCCACCTGATGCAGCCTGGGCTCTCCTCCCCAACAAGAATGCTAGTCCCCCAGCCCCCGGGGGGCAGCTCTCAGTGCACACAGCCCAGATGCAAAGCCTTTCAGGGCTCTCTGGACTGTAGGTGGACCCAGGACTACAGTTTCTTGAGTGGGCGTGAGTGCTTGTTCAGCCTGGCTCTTAGGGAACACTAAGGTGGGCCGGCGGTTTGCCACTCACAGATAACCCAGCCAGGTAGGTGGCACTGTCTCTTCTAAAGGACAAGAAACTACACTCAAAGAGGTGACTTGCCCAAGGTCACCTAGCTCCTAAGTGGCAAAGCCCGGATATGGGCCAAGGTCTGTCCACCCGAGTCCCCTCCATAGACTCTGGCTCCACGCCTGACCTCAGGGAGTGGCTAAGCACCCCCTCTTGCTCCCAAACACCATGTTTAACCACTCTTGACCCCCAACCCAGCCTGCTGGCCCCTGAGCCACTAGAGCAGGACAAAGACTCGGCTGCTGGGGCCTCGCTGGGACCCTGGGGCCCACAGACGGGCCCGGAGCCAGCACAGACATCTTTCAGAGCCTTGGCGTGTGTCTGGTATTTTTCGTTTTGATTTCAGTGATGTTGTCATTGTCGCCGTGGCTGCGGCTTCTTCGTGGCATTGCCTGTCAGTCGTGCCGCTGTTGTGTTCGTTCTCGCAACTTGTCTCGTTCTCTCCTCCGTTGCAGATTGAAGTAGTCAATACTTTCAAGAGCGGGGCCTCCTTTCAGGGAGCCCTGCGGAGACAGTTCTCCATCACCAGCCAGAGCCAGGACGTAGCCAATCTCTCTAGCCCTAGTCGTGTGTCGTTGTCCAATGCTCTTTCCTCTCCAACCAGCCTTCCTCCTGCTGCAGCTGGGCGTGAGTGTGAATCCTTACCGCCTCGGGCGCTGCCAACACCAGCGCCAGGAGGGCAGGCGGGCAGGGGCCGGGCACCAAGGACATGGTGGGCAGCTAGTCACGGTTAGGCCCAGGGGGCTGAGGGGCCACAGGTGGTCAGGAGATCGTAGCCAGTCAGAGTGTCAATCACTTGGTGGGCCAGCGTCAGCTGGGGTCAGGGGTTACAACCAGTTAGCCAAGGGGTCTTGAGGGTCACAAGCGGTCAAAAAATCTGGGTCAGTCAAAGGATCACCATCACTCAGCGAGCAGTCAGTGATCAAATGTCCCAGTCCACTACGAGGTCACAGCAGCCAGTAGGATCAGTCAGCCAGCAGGGGCCGGAGCTGTCCCAGTCAGTCTAGGGTCATCGTCAGGAAAAGCCTGGCCATGAGGACAAGGTCAGAGTTGGCCGGGAGATCACAGTCTATAGTCAAAGTCAGGTAAAGGGTTACCGTGGGTCAAGGCCCTCAAGAGTCACAGTCAGTCACAGAGTCCAGCCAGGAGAGGGGTCATGATAGGTCAGAGAACACAGTCAGGGGTCCCAGACCGTGAAGGAGCTCATGGCCTGCCCTTGGCCTCCTGCCTCATCTGAGAGATCGCTTGGGACTCTGACCTTCTCCATCATCTCCCTCCTATCAAGCTCATCTCACACCACCACTTCTGACCTAGGCCTCTCATCTATGGCCTTGTCTAGATCTTTCTGAACCCCTATGGCTTCGAGCCCCAGAGGGAATAAGAAGTCTCTGTTTACTACCTGCCTCCCTTACCTTGTCTCCAGTCAGCCCCTCCCAAACTGCAAGGGAACTCTATGCTGACCTGTTGTGGTTTTCTCAGGACAATTTGTCCACTTAGCCAGCCCTTGGACTTCTTTGGCAAGGAATAGACTCCAGGCCTCATCTCTTGATACTTTATAAGGTGCCACTATCCCCATCCAAACACAGAACACCCACAGCACACCCCAGGCCACTAAGTAGGAGAGGACCTGTAGGCTAGGTGGGACATATGCCAGCTGAGCCTCTGGCAGGAGGCACAAGCCACAGAGAGCCTCACGTCCCATGACCTGCCAGTGACCGTGATCCTGCCAGGTGTGCACGAGGACGGGAGGGATGAGAAAAGGAAGCCCCTCCTGCCCACTCATTAGCACAAGCACAGCGATGGAGAGGCCACACTAGCCAAGGTCAGGTGGAGACATATTTAAGTAGCTAATGTCCAAGTCACACTTCCACAAGGTAGTGTCACTAGGAGATCACTGCCAGGCTTTCTCCAGGTAGGAGACACTTTGGTTCTATCCTCTCCCCCTCCACACAGAGAGCCCTCAGGTTAGTGAGAGGCCCTCACGCAGCTGACCTGCTTCACATCAGCTCGGCTTTGGCCTTGCTCGGGGCCGCCACCTGTCCTGCAATGCAGTCCACTTGAGAAAGACTTCCTTTCCTTTAGTTGCTGCCTCCCCTCCTGATGGTGACACCCGCCTCTGTCTGGCTGGGTCTGACTGCCAGAGTCTGGCTTCTGGATGCACACTCCGTTCTTTGTGCCATCTCGGTGCGGCCTCTTCCTTGAAGCGGGGTGCTTCACACTGGCCACAGAGGAGCTCGTCTGGCATTCCTGCCTCAGCCTCTGAAAGGCTTCCCTTGGTTTAGCCCCTCATCTTAGCTTTCCAAGTCTAGAAGAAAGAAGAGCTCCATCACCCCACACATTGGAAACTGAATTCTCGTCTCTTCTTCTGTCATTTAAAGAACCATTCAATAGGGCCAGTCTGGGGCAATCAGTTCTTGGCAATTCTTCTGCCCACCATTCACTTCCTACCTCTAAGCCAGTTTCCTCCCGGGCCAGATTGATCCCCTTTATCGCACAGTGACTCCAACTTGGAAACAGCCTTTGAAAGGGGCCTAAAGGCCTTGCACATGGCCCTTCACTCTGTCGGGTGACAGATGGGACGGGTCAGGCACAACACCCTCCCCCAACTATCACCTTGCCTCTGCCCTGGGAATCATGCCTACTTAAGAACCTTGCATTCCTACCTTCTATTGCAGAATTCAGCCTGTGACTCTGGGCCCTTTCTTGGACCCTTTTTTTGGGCATATGATCTCAAAAAGAGCCTGGCCATCCCCCTGCCCTAGTGTACTAGTTCCAAAAGGGGTCACATCTCTGTGGTTTCAGCACACACATTTTGCTCAACACCATCACCATGAGAACTCTAAATAAATATTCCTTAGTTCCTTCTGTGCTTGAATAGTTTCTGTAACAGTATCACTTCCCCTGGTCTCTAAGGACTCTGAGAGCCCTCTAGATACCAGACAGGGTCCCATCAGAAGCCAGAAGTTTCTCTTCTCATGGGGAGGTGTGGAGCAGGTGGCCAGCAAGTTAAGGAAGGAGCCCCTGATTGGGTGGGATGCAGCGGAAGTCTGCCTCCCGCCCCCTCTGAGCAGGGCCTTCTTCCTGGGGCCTCTCGGGCAGAGGAGGGTAGCTGCGTACCATACATGCTGAGTGAAAATCACCTGGGGTCTGAGTGCCCTGGAGGGAGTCAAGCCGCTGTCCCCTGGGTTATGAAAAGTTGGCTACAAAGGCTGGAGGCAGGGCGATGTGTGCTTGGGCCAACTTCCGACTCGTGACGGCGTGAGGAACTCCCCCACTACATCACACACCCCTCCCCCAGCACCACTGTGAGACTGAGGGCGTCCGGTAGACACACCTATGTGGTGACAGGAAACGGTCAGACTGGCATCTGGAATGTCTGGGAGGGAACTCTGCTCTACTCTCTTGCTTCTTCTGACTTACTTAAAAATGAGTGTTTGTTTCCCCCAGAAACATAACACACCCCTAATGCCTTATACTTGAGCCTCACTCAACATCTTCACAAGCAGTTCCACACACCCTTCCCCTCACATACACCTTACAACTGAAACAGACAGAGGGAGGACCTGCCAATATATACATTTAACTGAGAAAGACACCGAGGCTCAGAGAAGTAAACTGACTTGGCGAAGATCACACAGCAAGGGCGTGGCAAGAGCTGATGGCAAAGTCCCTCATTTCCCTACCACCCATACCACTTCCCAGACAAGCCCACAGAGGTTGGATTTCCCTTCTGGAACCAGTGCACACACCCATGGCCTCATCCACTGAAAAAGAGCCAATCCTCTGGGGGCCAGAGGCCATGGAAGCAGTTTCTCTGCTTGAATCTCCACCAGCTTGTCAGGGATGGGGAGGCAGACGCCTTCTCACTGGTGACCAAGGACAAAATTAGCATTCAGCTCTCTGATCCTTATTTCTTATTCCCCTCAAATTCCTAACCTGTCTCAAGCCACCTTTGTTTTCAGCAAGTTTGTGGCAGGCTTTGTGCTCATCATTGAAGATCCTGCTCCTTCAAAGCAACCAGGCCACGAGCATCAGAAGCCTACAGGCCCGGCCACGTGCTGGACACTGCACCTGGGAGCTAGGTCCTCTCCGACTCCTACTTCCCCTTCAGACTCCTGGTTCCGAAGACCACTAGGGCAAAGCGTGTGCATCTCTTAGGGGGAGGAATGTAGGGAAGGAAGGAAAGCTGGACTTCTCATTAGTGTTCTAGTAACTAGTTTAGTGCAGCCTTGGGTTGGTGAGAAAATGGCTTGCTTCAGGGGTGGAACCCTAGACCTCTCTGCTTTCTGAATATTCCATGTGTTTGTTTCCCTAGAGGGCTAGAGAACCCTGGACACAGAGTTCAGCAAGAGAGAGTGAAATTAAAAGAGGTTGTGAGTCTTTAACCTTGAGCCTGAAATGAATGTGAATCAATCCCAGACTCTTGGCTTCCTTGAAGCCGGGTAAACATTCGAGTATGTCGAACCTTCCCAGAAAGGGGCCTCTGCATTTTCTCAGAGCCCTTCGTGCCCATGAAACCAAAGCGCCTGAAACCCCCCAGGCGGGGCCTCTCCTCTCTTCCCCCCTCACCCCTGTGCCCCAAAGCAGCTCAAACCCCACAAACCCATCTTCAGTGTAGGCAGGGAGGGGAGATGGAAGAGCTTTTTTTTCTTCCCATATTTTTTTCCATTTCAGCCGCGGAGAGAACCGAAGTGGAGACTTGAGATGGCTATGGTAGGGTGTCCCGAAAAGTCTTGTCCCCACAGTCTTGTCCAGAGCAGCTCATTCCTTCTGTCGTCTCCATGCCTGGGGGAGGGCCAGGGGCCTGCATCTCATTGTGTGTCGTCCCCTCTGCATTGTCAGTCACATGACAGGGTCCTGCCCACGTCCCTCCTGCTCCAGCGGGCACTCTGGCTGGCATCTCCTTGCAGCTCAGCCTCAGAACACACTGGACACTAGGCCGAGCAGCTACAGGGATCCTTACTATTTCCATTTTACAGATAAGAAAACTGAGGCCTGCAACACCTTTTTGTTGTTTTCCTTTAATCAAGGGTACAGTGGCCCACTTATCAGGAGGCCAGAATATGTAATAATACAAAGTCACAAGTAGGGAATCCAGAGAGAGAGAACTCTCAGGGCAGCCAAACGGCCGTTATCAAATGCCCGCACGCGTGCCAGCATCTGACCAGCTCTCTCTCTCTCTCTCTCAGCTCTCTCTGAGGCAGCACCCGATGCCTCTTAGTTAAAGCGCTGTTCCAACAGGCAGGTTCCCGGGGATGTCCAGCCCACAGCACAGAAGGAGGAGAGACAGAGATGCTTTTGAGGAGACAAGGAAGAGTCAGACCTAGTGAGTGATGGCTGACAGCAAAGGACAACTTTAAAAAAATCAAACTCTGGGAATCTTACACAAGACCAAGAAGGATTCTTGGCAAAGTTCAGTTCTTCTCTGTGTACTCTAAATTAAAAGGCAGCGGAGCATCTGATGTGCTTTAGAAAGACTCCCCTCAGAAAATAGTAAAATAAACCCTGAGCTATGACACTTGAAACCATCAGCCACAGTCGTCAAAGAAAGTCATTTCCATGGACAGGGTTTCCCCACTTGCGCCCCCACCAACAAGCCAGGCTCCCCGGGTTTGCAGAGAGCATCACCGTCCTGGGACCACAAGGGCCTTGTCCTGTCCCTGCCCTGCACAGGCCTTGGGGGAGGGGGCGCAGCCACAGCTCTGTAGGGAAGGCCGTGCAGGAGGGCCCACGGCCACCTCGCTTAGGCCCTGCTCCTGGGTGGCCTGGGAGCTGCCTTGTTTTCCCCATCACTGGCTACGCTCTGAGTTGGGCCTGGGTAGAGATGACGCGCCTTTGTCCAATGTCCCCTCGGCCCGTTGAGGTGACAGTCATGGCTCCCTCTCCCAGGACTACAGAGGAGAGACACCTCTCTTCAAAGTGAGCCCCCCCCCCTCTGCACCCCATGAGGCAGGAGGGAGGGTGGCCAGCCAGGGAGTGTGGCTTACCCACTGTCACAGCACCAGAAGTAACAGAGCCAGGACTCCGACTCGGGCCTTCCTGGCTCCATGCCCAGTGCTCTTTCCACTAGCCCAGAACACGCAATGTCCCGACCTGCCTTCCATTCTTCAGACAACCCCAGGTTTCAGCTGAGACACAGAAAATGAAAGAACTTGCTGCTTTGAGCTCAGTTCCGCACGCCCTGAGGGCCCCACTCAGGGCTGAGTTTGGCCATCTGATTCTGGCCTCATTTTTTGGTTTTGTGTTTTCAAAACACAAAGAAAGAAGTCAAATACCCGCAGGAAATAAGGGACCCAGAAGCCAACTCCAATGATTTGCCAGGGCTTTGAGTCAATACTCGAGTGTTTACCTCCCAAATGCATGAAGGAAAGAAATGTTGGGTACAAACGACCTCCGTTCACATTGTCCAGGCTTCCAAGTGTAGCGTGTGTGTCTGTCTGTGTGTGCCGTGTGGTCCCTGACCCTCACTGTGGCATGCTCCCACTCCCGAATGTCATCAGTCCGCTGGCTCCTTTGTGCTTTCTGGCTGCCTCTGCTCTGCACCCCAGAAAGCCCTGAGTTGGCTTTGGTTTGCTTTGCTGCCTGCGGTTTGATGTTCCTATTCTCTGTTCTTTTTCTCTCGTGTGTCTTCTCTCATCCCAGTTCATCCACCTGTCTCTCCTTTCTGTTCCTTTTCTGCGTGTGACACGTTATCTGTTCCATGTGGTATGGTTTCTTAACTGCGTGTGGTTTTTTTTTAAGATTTAATTTTTTTTAAATAGCCTCTCCTCCTTCCTACTCTGTTCCCACCTGGCCCCACGCCCCTTCTGCATGGTCGAACCTGCTCTGAAGTTAACAAGGGTCAGTCTCTCCCTAGGTCTGGGTGCCCACCGGAGTGGACTATGCCTGCTCTGACCACTCTTCCCATCACCTCTTTGATGGGGCTTGATTCTTCCTGTCCTAATACTGTAGTTCTGGCCAAAACCAAAGCAATGTTAAAGACCTCATGGATGCATATAACCTGAGCCCCACCTTGCATTCTCCCCCTTCCCGCCCCCGTCCATACTCATAACACCCAGCGACTATGGATTCCAGTCACCTGCTGTTCCCTAACCCCTCTCCCACCTGCCCCTCCTCTGACCCCCCAGAGCTTGGCTCACGCTCGCTCTCTCTCTCTCTCTCTCACACACACACACACACACCACACTGCAGGGCGCTGCTTCTCACCCCTACACTTCCCTTGCAGATCCGCGTCGTGAAGGCGTTCCGTAGCTCTCTCTATGAAGGTCTAGAAAAGCCTGAGGCTCGAACCTCCATCCATAACTTCATGGCTCATCCTGAATTCCAGATCGAAGACTCACAGCCCCACATCCCCCTCATTGACGACACCGACCTGGAAGAAGATGCCGCGCTCAAGCAGAACTCGAGCCCGCCGTCCTCGCTCAACAAGAACAACAGCGCCATCGACAGCGGCATCAACCTGACCACGGACACGAGCAAATCAGCTACCTCTTCAAGTCCAGGGAGCCCCATCCACAGCCTGGAGACGTCGCTTTAGCTGAGGACCCCACCGCCACCCCCTCCTGGGCACCCCCCCATCCAGGCACCCAGCTCACCCACGCAGCAGTGTGCAAACAGCAGGAAACCAAATACTGGCGAGAAAACCAACGTTTCCACCCAATAGGCCTTTTTTCTGGCTGCGATGCTGTTTGAACTCTTTTTCACTTTGAGGCAAAGGGGCAGGATCTCCTGCAGGGGCTTATGGGAGTGAGCGGCTTTCCCAGAACGAGCCCTTCCTGGCTCCCGCCCCAACCTAGACCAGCCATGTCCCCGTCGTTCCGGAGCCACGTCCCCTGCATGAATGTACTGTACACTCCAGTCCTCCCTCCCCGTGTTTGGTTTCGGGGGATTGGGGAGGGTGTTTTTGTTTTTTGTTTTTTGTTTTCTTAGGCAGGAACTGCAAACAGACTCTTTTCTGAGACTATTTATCCAATCCACTGGTCTGTGAGTTTTTGAAATGCTTGCGCAGCATGGTCTCAGTTGTATAGGTTAATTTAACAACTTTTTGAAATCGCAGAGCTTAACTCGCCTAGTAGATTTGCACCAATGGAACCGAAGAA
>PVKE010011397.1:0-40368 GCA_004027555.1 Craseonycteris thonglongyai | reverse complement strand
AAAAAAAAAAAAAAAAAAAAAAAAAAAAAAAAAAAAAAAAAAAAAAAAAAAAAGAATTAGAAAAATGAGGGGATGCTAGGATTGCTCAGAGGGTTGAGTGCTCCTCTTGTAGCCCCAAGGGTCTGAGGATCATATCCCGGCCCTGGCCCGTGGAGACCCATATGCTGGACTGGGGTGCACCCCCAGTTCAGTTCTTTCCAGGGTGAGCTTCCCATGTGGGAGACCCCTGGTTTGGCTGCTGCCCTGGGTGTGCTTCCCATGTAGGAGGCCCACAGCTCATGAGGGCATGGGGGGGGGGGGCATGCCTCCCATGTGGGAGGCCCCTGGCTGGTACCTGCCCTGCACAGCCCCATGCCCACTGTGGAGTGAAACTATATGGAAAACTAATGATGTACAACTATGGAGACTTCTTTGGATCCTCCCCCTTCTCTTTGTCTCTCTGCCTCTCTCACTTTGTCAAACAAACAAACAAACAAAGAAAAAAGAATTAGAAAAATGAAACTATATGAAGAACAATATATATTGAGAGAGGGTAGAAGATTTTTTGTTTTACATTTTCACTGTCAAATATGACATATGTATGTCCATTTAATATTAGGAATGATGTTGCTAAGTTAGCTTCCCAAATCTGGTGCTTAGTCTTAAGAAAATTTTCTTTCAAATTGGTACATTTATAATAACTGGGAAGAACACAAACTTTTTTTTTCTTCAGTATTTAGTATTTCTTGAATTAGGATGCATTAGATATATTTAATTCTTTTATTTTGGATGGCTCACTTTATAATTTTTATACATTAAAGCCAGTGATTTCCTTTTATGTATTTAAAGTTGCATATTTGATTTTAATATAATTTTGAACTTCAGAGCTGAAGGGGTTCAGTATAACAATTTTATATAGGTAGTTCAGATTGCTCAATATTGGAATCCCTGGATACTCCCACCCTATATTTTGTACATCTTGAGAATACATTAAGTCAAAAGCTATTAAATTATAAATGACAATGCTATTTCTTCTATAACAGGGGTGTCTAATCTTTTGGCTTCCCTGGGCCACATTGGAAGAAGAATTGTCTTTGGCCACATATAAAATATGAGGTCTGACAATTAAGCTCGCAAACTCATCCTAGAAAAAGTACTACATACCTCATTGCTGACTATCACTATGGTCAGCTTTGGAGTACTCCCCTTGAGAAGTTATGCACTGACACCAGCGCCTATTCTACCCTTCAAAGCAATATGGGAACTCCTTTTCTGGAATGGCCATCAGAGCCATTGTTGTATTACCCTTGATGTCCTGAATGTCATCAAAATGTTTTTCTTTCAATATTTTTTTTATCTTTGATAAAGAAAAAAATTATTGGGGGCCAGATCAGGTGAGTAGGGAGGGTGTTCCAATGCAGTTATTTGTTTACTAGCTAAAAACTCCCTCACAGACAGTGCCGTGGGAGCTGATGCATTGTTGTGATGCAAGAGCCATTAGTTGTTGGTGAAAAGTTCAGGTTGTTTTCATCTAACTTATTCGTACAGCCTTTCAGCACTGCCAAATAGTCAACTTGGTTGAGTTGTTTGTTCAGTTGGTACAAATTCATAATGAACAGTCCGCTGATATCAAAAAGGTTAGCAACATCGTTTTGACTATTGATTTGGATTGACGAAACATTTTTGGTGGTGAATTATGCACATTGACACTTTGTTTCAGGGCAATATTGGTACACCCATGTTTCATACCAGTAATCACGTGGTCCAAAACATCATCTTGCCTCTCCAACAGGTCTTGGCAAACTTAGACTTTCCTTTCCTTTCATCGGTGAGTTTCTTTGGGACAATTTTTGCACACTTTATCATGCCAAGATTTTCAATGAAGATTTTCCTGTTTCTCTATTGATGGTTATTTGGTCTGCTATGTTTCTCACAGCCAGTTGACAATTGTGACACACAGCTTGAGGAATTTTTTCAATGTTTTTGTCAGTTCTGCTCATTACTGGCTCCCCTGACCTTTACTAATCAGTGATGCTTTCTCTCCCCTCAGAAAAACATTTAGTTCATTTGTATACCGCTGTTTTCTTCATGGTATTATCTCCATAAACTTGGACTAACATGTTTCTGATTTCACCTCCACTCTTGCCAAGTTTAACAAGGAATATAATGTTTGTTCTTTGCTCTAATTCAAGCTCTGACATTCTTGCAATATCACACAAACCACACAACAACAATAATGAACGCCATTCAGCAAGACACCACCACACATCGACGTGAACACAGCTTTGAGACACTGATATACCAAGGTTATGAAACTTTACCAAATTGTTTGTATAATGTTGCCAACTTAAGTGCATGGTGGCAAGTTCATGAACTTAATTGTTAGGGCCTATATAATAACACTAAGGATAGCGGATGAACTAAAAGAAAAATTGCAAAGGAATCTCATAATGTTTTTAAAAAGTTTATGATTTTGTGTTGCGCCACACTCAAAGCAGTCCTGGGTTGCATGCAGCCTACGGTAGGTGGGTTAGACAAGCTTGTTTTAGAAGTTGCAGCTGTCTGGCAGCTTCATGTTAATGTGTGCAGGTACTAAGTTGTTGATGTTGTCACTTTCCTGAAATCACTAGTCTTAGGAGGTTTGAATCTAAATGTTTAGATTATTACAAGCTGACATTTTGTGCTCCAATTCTAACTTGGAATTCCACTATGTACCACCTTCAATATAGTTTTTAAGTTACATAATAATTAAATTTTCTGGAGAAATGATTTTTCCATTCAAATTGGGAGTAGCCAGTAAAAACAGCCCTGAATAGAGAACAGCATTAATGTCATTTTCCAGATATTTGTTAAGCGAGATCTCCTATGTAACATTAAAGTCTTCGAGGATTGGAGCACAGTGCTTTGTTTTCTGTTCTCGTTTAGCACCGATGCATTTCTCAGTTGCTTTGATTGGCAGAGGGGATGAGGGATCAGTTTGGTAAAGGCTGGCAAATGTCATGTGCTAAGGAATCACTTGGGAAGCTTTTGGGCAAAAGTTTTCAGTTTCCTAGTGAGCAGCTATACCCAAGGCAGCTTTAGCAATGAAGTGCTTGACCTTCTCTGGTGGCATCCTGCCATTGTTACCCCCACTCCCCCTCCCCCAGGTCCTTTGGCCATCATCCAGAGGGGGTGGCATCTGGCCAACCTTAAAGTAGCCAAAAGATCCTTTTTCTGTAGTTTTGGCTCCCAGATACTCAAGCGTTGCTGGTAATGAAGGACTTCTCATCTCAGTTTCTGGGCAGGCTGTTCATTTAACCCTCATTTTTCCCTCTTTCTGTGTCTGCCAGCTTGGTGTCCAGCATGAACAAAGACACTTGTTTCCAAGCCCAAAGGGAACACACTCAGACACAATATTACTTTTTTAATTAATCAAGATTCTGTGGATGCTGAATTCTGAGTGTTTCATTCATGAAAAAGTGGAGGTTCCTCAAAACTCAAAAGAAAATATTTACATCACTTTAGGAACATGTTAATTCTTAAATCAAAGGAACATATTAAATGGCATAAATCCATTATATCTAATCAAATCTAAATTAAACACTGATAGGATAGACATGAAAGAAAAAAGTTCCACAGCACTTTCAACAAATTCTTCAGTCTGACAGAGTAACTTACTCATTTGCCTTTTCTTTTTTTAAATAAAGATTCTGTGGCTCTTCTGCCCAAGGGCAATTAACCATTTAGCTTTCAATTCTGTACATATATATCAAAGAACGTTTGAACTTTGCTCACAGTGTTGAACTCTATGTAAAAAGAGAAAAATTAGATATTGTGGCATACATTAATTTGTACTAATAATGGTTGTGTTCTCTTAAATTGCTTTATTCATCCCACAATCTGTTGAAAGGGCATCAAGAGAGGAACCAGGATCTGTTTTGTGCCTATCCAGACTTTCCTAATTGCTCTCAGATACTTGGGAGCAGAATTTGAGCCAAATGGTCTCAATGAAGCATGCCCCTCATTCACTTCTTGCCAAATTACCTTTAATCACTCTCATATCTAGTTCATGCTATTTTTTTCTTCAGACATGGGGCAGAAGACAGGTCACCCTCAGCTTTAGTGCCCATTAAACTTAAAGATGTCAGTAAAGTAAAGTTTCAGTAAAATTTGTTTTCTCAGCTTTGTTCCTTGGCTGTCAATATTCACTTCCCTAAGGGAGCAATAGCCAAGTTACCACATGAGGTTTCACTACTGGTATTTAAATTTTCTCTTAGCTGTATAGTGATACTGCTGTCACTTATTTCCACCCCATGTCCCATTTCTCTCAGAATAATCTCCTTGTTCCAAGGAATTATGGGCTCAGAAACAGATATCATTCTTTCAAAGCGTTGTAGATAGGTCCATGGCTTACAGAGGGCAAAGAGACTAACACATCAGGATTTCCTTGCACACTCTTTATTTTTGCAGGCCCTCTTCTGGTATTTGTTTGTTTGTGGTCCCTTGTGGTCTTTGCTCAACAGCTTTCCTCCCTAATTTTTGCTGGACTGCTAAAGGATTGGGTCCAATTGTTATCATGTGATGTATTTTCTCCCTTCTAGACCACATGTAATCTATTTTCCTCCTGTGGGTTCCTTTTGTGGAAGATTTAGTAACTTATTTCTATTTTGCCATGCCTGTCCTTTTGTCACCATCACTATGTGTGCAGTCAGAAGTGAACTGATGCCCATCCTCTGGAGAATGGCTCAGTAAAAAGGAAATGAAGAGGCCTCTGTTGATGGAACAGTGACATGAGGATCTATGGTCTCTGTCTTTGCTAGTGTTGTGGTATCAGGGATGCTCAAGCTGATTTTAATCTTCATCAATTTTCCCAAACTACCTCATGCATATGAGCACATAATATCTAAGTATAAACAAAAGACTAGCCATGAAAATATAAGATTAAGACAAGCCATCTGGCTTTAGCCTCCAGTTAGAATGCTTCTCCTAAGCTCCTCCTACATACATACTTTTGGAGCTTCTGCTACCTGGCAACTCCATCAGTTTCTGTTTGGGTCAGTTTTACAGTTTCTGAAGAACTGGAAGGTTGCCACTCAAAATAGCCCTGGGTCCATTTAAGCATGTGACATAATTGCTAGACTAGTTGCTCTCAAGTACTGAAAGGATAATGAAGGCAACCATGGGCTGAAGTGCACTGAATAGAGAAAGGCTGACATTGACTGTTACCATTTCCACGTTGACCAGTAGACACAGGGACTAGACGATGAATATTAAAATGTCATCTGAAAAGTAGAAAAATATCCCTGTGCTTTGTCTTGAGCTAAGGCACTTCTTTAGTATAGTCTGGGATTACTCACTTTATTTTCTTATTTATAATGACCAATTTATTAGGCCCAGCAGCTTGCTGGAGATGCCATCCTAGGGAGGTAGATGCCTTTCAGTTGTGTGTGTATATGTATACATATGTGGGATAAGTGTTTGAAATAGGTCTCTAGAGAGACATCACAGTTCACTTCATATCACTGCTTCTCAGCCTTGCCTGTATGTTGGAATACTGATGCTTAGGTCTTCACCCAGAGGTTCTGATGTACTGGTCTGGGGTGTGGCCACAGTGTTAAGAGTTTTGAAAGATCCCCAGGTGATTCAAATATGGAACCAAGTTTGAAAACTGCTCTAGAAAGTATTAAAATATTAAAAAAATGTGGTCCCTGCCTTAAAGAAAACCCCAATACACATGACAGGCCAAAGCATATGTGGTAAGTAAAATAACAATATAAGCGTGAAATAACAATATAAAATTATCTAAGAAGTGCCCAGTAACTTTGCTTCTTTTAATGACAGGGATGAATTAAATTGTTTACTGAGAGTTTTGATAGAAAATAGCATCTGCGACTTGTAGAAAAAGAGACAGTTGAACATAATAGGCATCTACTTTTCTTCTCTCCAAAAATTCCACTAAAATGTCAAGAGACCTTCTTTTGTAAATCCACAAGGATGGAGAAAATGGGACTGTAGACAACATGAACAAAATGTTGGATGCAGGAAGGTAAAGGGCTTAATAGTCTTGGAAAAACAATCTGGAGTGGGCGGTTGGGCAGCCAAGAACCAGCCTAGTTTACATCACAGATTTATCTAAAGTCTCAGGAACTGGCAATACCAAGTGCCTCTGGGAATAGGGGTGAGGAGGAGTGGAGCTCTAGAATAAGGAGAATTGGTTAAAAGTCTTAAAGAAGCCCCCAGATTTCTAGTTTTCCTCCACCACTAGGTAGGATCCTGAAGGTTAATTCTCCATGGAGAGAGCAGATGTTAACTCATCTAGATATAAAGGAGGCCGGGAAATGTAGTCTTTATTTTGTGTGGCTATGTGCTCAGCTGAAACTATGGGATTTCTGTTACTGTTAAAGAGAATCAATAATGGGGGTCAGTACAATGCTTATATATACAGGTGTTTGCTTCGTTAGTATAATATTAGTAACGATGATGGAATACTCTTCTAGGAACTTTACATATATTATAACTCACCTAATCCTCACATTCCTATGAAATTAGTTCTATTATCTTGCTTTGCAAATGTAAATAGGGAGGCACAGAGGAGATAAGTAACTTCCTGAAAGTTTCACAGTAGAAGCAGGCCTAAACCTCACTCATCTGTGACTAGTATACCTGACATCGTGATTAAATTTCAGAAAAACCTAATTTCTAATTAATGTTGTTTAATGTATTGGTTTTGTGTTCTTTTTGGGGAAAAAATTATATTGACATATATGCTTGATAAATGTGAGGAATTATTGCTAACTTTATAAAACTGTTTTATGTTATAGTACAAATTCAAGTAACATAATACAATGATTTAATATTTAAAGTGTATTAGAAGTCTTAATTTTTTTCTATTTCAAATAAGTTCATATAGTATTGAATATTGTTGTAGAAGTTGACTAATGACTACCACATGGGGGAGCTGTGAGACTAAAGTCAAGGAGGCCGAAAGTTGATTACGGTACTGAGTCCAGATAAACTTTGGAATCACCTGGAAGGCTTGCCCAATCAAAGATTACTGGGCTGTACCCCCAGAGTTTCTAATTCAGCAGGTCTCGGGTATGGCCTAAGAATTTTCTAACAAGTTTGTAGGTGCTGCTGCTTGGTGGTCCAAGGACCAGAGTTTGAGAACCACTGTGCCTATATGGAAAGCTAATGAGAAACTAAACTGTGGCCTTGGAGAGAAGGTGGACTCAGGAAAGGGTCATTGAAGTCAGGGAGAATTGATAAGGGCTTGTGATTCTTTGGAAATTGAGGCAAATGGAGAGGAAAAAAAATCTAGGGCAATTGTCGGGTTAAATATTGAATGAAAAATAATGTGAAAAGTTTCCATTAGGTATGCAATTAGGCAGCCCTTGGTTACTCTGATTTAAATAAAAGCAATTTTCATAGAAAATTATTGTCAGAAATAGATTAGGTGACTAAAACTTCTAGGGGATATGATTATCTGGTAATAGCGCATAGAATATAGATTTCCTTAATTCTGAAACACTGAATAAAACATTGCTTATTTTAGCTGGCACCTGGGTTGCACCAAACTAAAGGGTTGCATCATGTTATGCATTATGATACTTTTTGGCTTTCCCCTGACCATTTGTTTAAAAACTGGTCTGATATTTAAAAACACTTTCTGTATTTATTTCAAGTGAAACTTATCCTTTTGCATATTTGTGGATTAGATTCACATCAATGTGGAAATTGTTTTCCTTGTATTTTGTTATGTATGGTGACTTTCAAGCTGTGTCTGCCTCTTGGGTCCTGCTTATGTACTCTCAAAACAACTCAGATTTAAAACTTCAGAATTGTCAAGTCTGTTGGATTTTCCTTGGGGTTTCTCTCACTGCTGTTCCTGTTGTCACTATCAGAGTTCATGCTCTCAGTACTTTTGACCTGAATGATTATAATATTTTTCACAAGAGTCTTTGTTCATACATCTTTCTATTCTAGTTCACATTATATATAAGATTAATTTCCCAGCATACAATTCTGATCACAACACGTTGCTTAAAACCTTCCCCGTGTTAAATAGTAAAATACAGTTTTCTTAGCTTAGCGTTTAAGAAATTATGTTAACTGCCTTCAGCTTTCTTTTTGACTTTAGTTTTAAACCCCATAGTCTTGGCTGCATCCCCACTACTCACCTGTTTAACCAAAGCTTCCCTGCTCCTCTTACTTTCTTATAGTTGCTGCCCCTCAGAAAGTCCTCCCTCTTCTTTAAATCCGACTTGCGTCTCCAGATCCAGCACATCTTCTTTACAGACTTTCTACCTAGAAGTAATTTCTCTCAATTGTTTTTGTCTGTTTCCATCTAGCACTGCATCTATAATTCATTAAACTTATCGTATTTTGTTTCATATTTTACTCATGTGTAAAATTCATCTTCATATCTCCTGTGATGCCCATAATAGTGCCAAGCATAGAAAGTGGTTGAATGAATGGAAGAGTAGGAAGCTAGTTGTCATGATTTAGTGCAAATAAAGTGATGATTCATTTAACTGTTAAAAAGTCAGTGAATGACTTCAAATGGAATTTTCTAATGCTGCTGTGAAGGTTGAAGAGACCTCGTCTAAGTATAGTCTATCAATTTTGTCATATCATCTTTGGTTGTTTAGAAATTATTTTTATTTAACTTTGTTTTTGATTGTGTCCTAGATATTTCAGTAAGCTGAATCCTATGCTATTGTGAGATTCCACTATTATATTATGCTGATTATGGCAAGCTTGTTAAACATCTCTTGGATGACATGTGTATAGAAGTACACATATATACCTAGATGTGCTTTTGTTTAGTCATTGGAGTGTGAATGAGGAAAGTGCTCTATATGAGTGATTAGATTGTAGAAGTGATGTGTAGGATTGGTTGGTTATAATTGATTTTAGAGGAAGAAACATGTAGTGTTAGCATGAGAAATTTTTATGCTATAAGTTATACAAATCATAAAACATTTCAGATTTAGAATCAAGTGATATAATTGATTTTTAAAACTAACTTGTTGGTTGAGTATCAGTCATTGAGGCTTTTCGACTATTACTTTTGGGACCCATATTAAGGATTGTAGTTATGGTTTTTGTGTTTAGGATCATATATGTAGACCTTGAATTTGTTCATATAGCAGCGAGACTCATAGATATTATAAAAAGCAGGTGCAGTTAGTGAATGTTGTTTATTGTCTGGTAAAAACTGGTTCTTTATTCTCTTGAGCTTTATTTTATTAATAGCTCTTCAATTTGGACTTAAAATTGGTTTAATGTCAACTTTCTCTTGTTTACAAAGGGGAAAGCTCATTTATTTTTCATGCTTCTTTGTTATGTTGTTCCCTTTGCTTCTGAGAAAAGGGCATCAACCTATTTAGATAGGGAAGTTTAGGCTATTTATAAAGCTAGGCAGGTTAATTTAAATTGACAGCTTGGTAATGTCCTCCTTGGTGAATGACGCACGAGAGTTTTAGATGATGTTAGCATGCTGTTTTCACTTATAGTTGGGGATCAGCTGGAGGAATTTGTGTGCTTTGAGCTTTGATGTTGACGTAGGTACTGAGTACAGATATGTTTTGGGAAACATCTCATTTCCATATAAATGAAGGAAGATTTAAATAAAATTAAATGGCTTGCCCTTAACTTCCAGCTGGTATCACAAGGATGATGACATATTTCTTTTGACTTTCTGGAAAAACAGCTTCTGTTGTATTTAAGAAAAGTGAAATTATTACAGGTTTATTCAGAAACACTTTTTTGTATCCATTTTTAAGGGGATCTATTTTCAATATCAGCTATATATACATTTAATTGAAAAATTACATCTGTAGTGTGCATTTCTCTAAACTCCAACTTTAATCTCTTAAGTTTTAGATAGCTTCACTTGAGAAACTTGTCTAGTCACATTAATAACCTTGTCAATTTGATTTTAATGAAAGAAGAGCCAAAGAGTTCATCTTTCTTTCATGTGGTTTTCTATCATTTTTACTGAAACAGGTTTTTTTGTTTTTTTCTGAGTGTCACTTGAAGAAGTGTCTACCTTAAGCTTAAATGGTTGCATAGTACATATTCCCAGGAACCCAAATATTCAGATTACGTTTGTTTTAATTCAGTTTCATTCAAGATAAGGGATTCTATAAATGGGAATTTTATCTTTAAATCACATTAATCATGCTCAGAAACAAAAGTTCAAGTTAGGCACAAGTGTCAAAACACCAGTGGTTAATTTATTACTAGTTATAATGTCTTCTCTGAGTCCATAGCCCTCATCAAAGGCAGTGTTGACAAATTCCAGAAGTTGTCTCGGGTTCTGGGATTGTTGAGTTGGTTCTGTATGGCCAGGGTCACTCTGTTTCCTTTGTGGACCATCATGTCATGAGGTTCTTACTCAAGTGTATGGTGAACAAAAATTCAGGGACTAGATATCAGTTTACTCCTGGGGAGGGAGTGGGTGGTTAGTATAGAGCCAGGGCTTCCAAGTGGACAGGGTCTTGAATAGAACTGTGGTCATTTCCAAGCAGTGTCATGGAAGGCTTTGGGCTTCCTCAGATTCAGTTTGGTCTGCATAGTGTCCAGGTCTCTGCAGATCATAGCTGCAGCAGGATGTGTTTCTTACATCTTCATTCTTACTTCTGGGCTATCTCTTACAGGTTAGCTACTCTCCTGTTACAGCCTTACTCTGCTCAGTGGTAAACTCAGGTACATGCTAGCCTACAGCTTTCCCTCTTCATGGTCTTGCTAATGGAACAAGATTTTGGTTCATTGTTTATATTGCTTGTCCCAACCATGACACCGTGAGCAACTTTCCTTCCCTATCCCATCTTCACTTCAGATGGAGAGCACTTATTGTGGAGTATCAAAGTGGTGATGGATTGAGGGCAAGGGTGGGCAAGGAGCAGTGCTGAGTGAGCTACTCCAGTTGATGGTTGGTGTCTTGAAGACAACATGTGGGCCCCAGGGCTTCTCAGAGCCAACCCTCAGGTGGTTCTATGCTGCCATATGCCGCTCAACTCGCAACTATTTAATCTCTTTGAGTCTCTACTGTATCCAAACCCTTTCTCCTTTTTATTTTCCTTACTATTATCCTGATAATAATACTTTTATAGTACAAAAAAAAAAAAAAAAAATACCAAAACCCCAAAAGAATCAGGCCTAAAGCTCATTGGTACTGTTATTTAGCAGGAAACCATTGCTTGTTATACTATATTTTGCTGTATATATTATTTAGTACATATTTATTTCAACTAAACTTCTATCTTCCTTGCTGTCATATCTACATATCTTGAGTATCTGGTTGCCACATCCTGATTGCCATAGACTTCAGTGCTTTTTCAACCTAAGCATGATGGGTCTTTTAACCCTGTTCATTCAAATAAAACTACTTAATGACCACTAAAATCCAGACATGGTGCTAGGTACTACTGAGTATACAAAGATGAATGAGAACAGGCTGTGTTCTTGGTAGAGGAGTTTACAAATTGTAATCTAGTCATTGAATCCTTTGCACTGATTTGGGATCTGCTTGATCTGTGGGCATTGTTGCGCCTGCACCCACAATGTAGACTCATTGATTACAGAGGGATTTTGCATTTCATCTACTTATCCCATATTAAATAAACATTTACTTGGCACATATATTTGCTCTGGGTTGATTTTTATTTTTCTAACTCTTTCTCTCTTACATATTGTGACTCATATCTCTTTCTGAGGAATATTCTGAATAATAGAGGCTCTACCCATGTTACCCGGAGACTATACTTTGGAGAATATTGCTGTAAGATAATTGTAAATATAGGTAAATTTTCTAAATCTAGAAACTTTAGGTCCTGGCATCTTCTGAAACTGTAAATGTAGTGCCGCTTTCAAGTAAAAGCAGAATTGGGCAGAGGGCGATGTGAAGTGATGCAGACTCTAGGATAGGCCAACCCTGTGGGATTTCTGGAATCATAATGACCCTTTTGAGTTGTTCCTAGTTATACTAAAATGGCCAGCTCTTTATACTTACACAGATTGTTCATTGGATTGTGGTCACAATGCATGACCTTGAGCTAGGAAGTTCATTGACATTGAGGTAGTCCCTAAAGCAATTGGCAACTGATGTTTATTTATGGACAACATTCTTAACAGTCAGGGCAACAAGTTCTTCACAGATATGGGAGCTGGGCTGCATGCATCACAGTGCCCACCTGAGGCGGTGCACTAAGACTGCTACCTTGATGGTAGGGTCAACTCACTTCTTCATTTTCTAGCTCTGGATCATGGGTATCCTAATTTAGTATGCTAATATAGGGTGCCCCCAAAAGTGTAACATACTTTGAATGATTATAAAATCAATGTTTATATCAAATTTGTACTTGATCTTCAACAAATGAGGGTGTGGTCTATTTAAGATTATTATGGAATCACATAATACCATTTAATAGTACCGAATTTGAGAAACTGGGTGTCAGATATGAAAAAGCTGAGTTCAGTTTTCTCAAAAAGTAAAGAAAGACATAATGTTGACTTGTAAATCAGAAGATTACTAGCTTCCAGTATCTAATTTATCCTTTTAGAATACTTATATTGAGTACTTTCAATAATTCATTCAATAAATTATTGAATACCGAGCACTAACCCTATCCTTTCTTGTCATCTTTTGACTCCAGGCCAGTCCTGTCTGTTCCTAGACTGGCTCCCTGTCAGTTTCTCCAGTATTCCTGTCCAGTATCCATGTGGATTGTCTTCTCAGTAGTCCAGCTTCTCAGTGTCTTACACTTTCCTAGTGATCTTCTCCTCATCCTCCCTCAGTTTCTCACTTTTACACTCATACCCTTGACTTTGTCATTGTAAGAAACTGCAGCCCCTCCATGATCTCAATTTGAAGCATCCTGGAGTCTGACTGCCACCATGAAACTCTCCAGATCACTACTTCTAATACCCCAACCATCTTGCTCTTATTGATTCTTAAAATCTATGAATTCCACTGCTGTCACTGTCTTTCCCTTTCTTCTCTTTATAACTGGTTTATATAGTCCATGTTATGACTTGCTTGGCAAAATTCAATTCTAGTTAAATCTATCTCTCTGTTTAAATCTTAAATCCTTGAGCTGGAAGTTGATGGAGGAAAACATGTCATTTTGCCATCTGATCTCACTTTAAGCGCAAGACTAGAAATCCCCAGGGCCCACTCATGCTGCCTACCATCATTCTGCATGTTCTGGGCCATTTACTCTTTCATAGTTTCTTTTCTCAATACTGCCTCCTCTGTTCTTATTCTTAGAAAATAATCTAGTTTCAAATTTTATTAAAAAGACAGGTTCAACTAATAGAGAACTTTGATAAGCTCTCACCACTGCCTATATCCATGTACCAGAATCTAGCCCATATTTTTTCCTCCTGCACTCAGAGTGAATGTAAGGGTTCCTCTCAACCTCTCCTCACTAGATTTCTTCCTCCTCTGTCATCTTTTCAAAGACCCGGTTCTAGTTATTCTTTCTGTTTTTATTTTTTTATTTTTAAGTTTATTGGGGTGGCATTGGTTGGTAAAGATTACGTAGGTTCCGGGTGTACAATTCTACATTACATTGTCTGTGCATTGCATTATGTGCTCTCCACCCAGAGTCAGCTCTCTTTCCATCATATATATTGGATGCCCTCTCCCTACTCACCCACCTACTCTCCCACCCTTCTTCCCCCTTACCCTCAGGTAACCTTTAAACTATTGACTTTGTCCATAAGTTTTTGTTTATTTCAGTTTTATATTCCACCTATAAGTGAGGTAATATGTTTCTTGATTTTTTCAATCTGACTTATTTCACTTAATAATATGGTTTCAAGATCCATCCATGTTGTCACAAATGGCTGTATTTCATCTTTTTTTTTTTTTTTTTTTAAATCACTGAGTAGTATTCCATTGTGTAAATGTACCACAACTTCTTTATCCAGTCATCTGTCAAAGGACACTTTGGTTGTTTCCACAACTTGGCCACCATGAACAGTACTGGGATGAACATTGGGGTACATATATCTTTGCAAATTAAGGTTTTCAAGTTTTTGGGGTAGATACCCAGAAGAGGGATTGCTGGATCATATGGCAATTGCATTCCTAAATTTTTGAGGAATTTTTATACCGCTTTCCATAGTGGCTGTATAGTTATTTCTTCTTCTCTCTATTTCATTAATTTTCTCAAAATCATTAATTTCCCCTTTTCAACTGATCATTTTTATCAACCTGAAAATACACTTGTTATCTCTTCCAGTAAAAAAAAAAAAGATCTTTCTTGGGACCACATTCCTCTCCAGCTAGTTGTTGAGCCTTTCTTTGCTTTTCTTTTTTACAGCAAATTTTCTACAAATAATTGTCATTACTCATGGTCTCTAATTTTTCTTCTCTCATTCCCTCTTGAATTAGGCTTTTCTTATCTTCCTCCTTCCTACTTTGCTGACGCAGTTATAAAGTTGTCAGTCCTCATTTAACTTTCTATTAGCTACGTGCAGCACCAGTAGATTACTCTTCTTAGAAATACTTTAGTCATTTGGCGTCTAGACTAGTATAGTCTCCTAATTTTGTTCCAAACTCTTTGGCTTTTTTTTTTTTCTTCCCTTATCAGCTTATCTGATTTATTTCTCATCTCTTGTCTTTGTAACATTGGGTCTCTGCTTTCTGTACCCATTTAAATTTACTTGATCTCATTCAGTCCCATGTTCTTAAATGCCATCTTTATGCTTAAAACTTTCAACTCCAACAGTCAAATTAATAGCTTTATTTTAATGTCTAAACACACCTGAAACTTAGCATCTCCAAAACTGAACTTCTGGGGTCTCAATGATGCTCCTTTGTGATTTTCTTTTTCTTAGTTAATGGCAACTCTCCTTCAAGATGCTCAAGGCAAAAGCCTTTGAATCATCTTTAGCATTTCTCTGACTCATACTCCACATCCATTTCATTAGCGATTCCTTTTGACTCTATCTTTAGACTATTTCAAAGTCTCACACCTCTTTTGTTATTATGTTTCATCATCTCTTACTGGGATTATTGCAATATCCTGTAATCAGTCTTTCTGTGTCTACCCTTGCCTATTTATAGGCTATTCACCAAATACCAGCCAGAGGGATCCTGTTGAAATGCAATTTGAGAGAATGGCATGACTTTGCTCAATGGCTTCCTGTCTAACTCATCTACTTATTGACTCATTTTCACAGTAAAAATCAGAATGCTTACAATGACCTACAAGGCCCTGTCTGAATTGTGCCATCTTCCCATGACACCCTCTTACATCTTCAACTTCATCACCTACCACTATTTTTCTTACTTCCGACCAGACATTCTAGAATGTTTGCCTTTCCTCTCATGTGCCAAACATGCTCATACCCCAGGAACTTTGCACTAGCTGGTTGGTTCTTCTGCCTGGAATGTGTATTCCCTTGGATGTATGCATGGTACATGTCTTCATTTCCTTCAACTCTTCTTTTAAATGTCACCTCTCGGTGGGGCTTTCCCGAACTTCCTATTTGAAATTGCAGTTGTCTTACTCCTTTCTCTAGTCACCTACTCCCTGCTTTACAGTTATCTATACCACTTGTCATAATGTAACACATTATATACTTCAGTTGTTTATTTTGTTTTTATTGTCCATTTCCCGTGACTAGAATGTAAGTTTTGTGAAGATGGGGATTTTTTTCTGTTTTGATTGCTGCTGTGTAGCCTTTGCATTGAGAATAGTGTCTATATAGTAATAGGTACTTTATGAATGTTTGAATAGCATATGGAGTTTTATTTAGTCTTTTCAGTATCATGATCCTTCGGTTACAGATAGAAATTGAGCCTTAGAAATTTAGTAATTTGTGGAGACAGCACTTAAACCCACATCTGTCTTGGCTAATGGTGCAATCAGTATGTATTATTAATTTACCCATTGGGATGCTGTACATATAAACGTTATGTCAATTTAATTGCTTTATAACAGAGGAAGTCATCAGTATTATACATCTTATGTGTGCTCTTCAATCATTAGCTGTTTGGGAGAAAATAGAAACACATTTTTAAAGATTTATTTATTTTTTTGTTGTTTTTGACAGAGAGAGACAGAGACAGAAACAGAGAGACAGACAGAGACAGAGAGAAGAAGGGGGAGGGCCCAGAGCAGTCTCTGTAGTTGCACATCATTGGTTTTTTCCACATAGTTTCATTCCACAGGTGGGCATGGGACTGCACAGGGCAGGAACTGGGCCGGGGTCTCACCCTAGTGAGAACCAAACTGGGGGCACTCCCCAATTTAGCTTATGGGTCCACACAGGCCAGGCTGGGATTTGATCCTCTGTCCCCGGGGCTGCAAAGTGAGCGCTTAACTCACTGAGCCATCCCTGCTTCCCCAAATTTTTAAAGACTTATTTTTATTATTGTTTTTGACACACAGAGACAGAGAGAGACAGACAGACAGACAGAGAGAAAGAGACAGAGAGAGAGACAGAGAGAAGGGGGAGGGCTCAGAGCAGTCTCCATAGTTGTACATCATTATTTTTTGATATATTTTCACTCCACTGGTGGGCATGGCGCTGTGCAGGACAGGAACTGGGCTGGGGGCCTCCTGCATGGGAGGCATGCCCCTACGATCTGGGGGCCTCCTACATGAGAAGCATGCCGGTGGGAGCCAAACTGGGGGTCTCCCACATGGGAAGCTATTATCGGACCCGGGGGCTAAAAGATGAGTGCTCAACCTTCTGAGCCATCCTGGCATTCCCAAAACAGATTTTTAATATTTAGTTTGTGTTGAAGGAGTTTTTTGTGAGATCATAGAAACTTGGACCGTTATTAAGATAGTTCCTCAAACTGAGCATATTTTAAGAGTAAGAATTCTGAGAAACTCAATTTTTCTGCCTTCTAACAGCAAAATGTAACAACAACAACAACAAAACCTATATTTACTGAGATGAAAAATATCTGCATCCAGGGAACTTGAAGCAGCAAGGAATGAATAAAAACACTGCTCCTCTGGTTCAGGTGGTTCATGTGTTCCACGGATGTGGATTCCACAGGTGGCAGCTGGAGTTTGTGTTCATTTCTACCAGTGAATTTTTCTTAGTTTAATGGAATCACAGATTTTCAGAACTTATCAAGCTACTTGCAGTCAAATGAGGAAGTGATGAGAGGTAGAGGTCATAATCAGAAGATAGTCATGGATTGTGATGAGTATGAGTCATGCTTTAAGTTTCTGCAGCTGCTCTTAAAGAGTACAAACTATAGGATGTGTCTACTTGGCATTTTCTAGCACCTGCCCTATTTGTGGTTCATATTTAAAAGGACTGATTGAGCTGAAAGTAAATTCTGTGTACCAAGAAGAACCGATATCCTTGGACTGTGGAACTGAAATGTGAATTTCAGATTTGTCTCTAAACTTTTGATTACCCAGACTGTGGGTATTGCTTGTGTCCAAACCAGGGCCCATGGAATTTTTCATGAAATACTGATACTGGCTGAGCGGTGGTAAAATTTCAGAGGAGAATTGAGTTGTATGCTAACAACATTGTAATTTGTGGTTTCAGTGGAAAGCCTAGGGTGTTTATGATGCTCCTTTATTTGAGTGGCTAGAGTTGACATTTCTGCTGAGCTCTTGGAGCTTCCAGCTGTTACCTGCTGGGCTCTTGGAGTCTCCTGCAGGCACAGGGGTAGCCTGAAGACTTGAGCAAAAATGTGCACCGATTTTGAGTACCCCCATGTAGTGGTCTTCTTTTAGGGACTTAGCCCCTCATCTAGCCACTGTTGGCCTCAGACTCCATTCTCTGACACCTCAAGCCAGTAAGACTGACTCTGTTTAAATTCTCACTGTCCCATGTCACAGAGGCTGGGGAGTCCCTTTGGAAGACAAGCCTTATAAATAAATGTCATGCTCACCCACAGCACTTTATTTCTTTCAAGAGTTACATCTCTCAGTTTAGGCCTACTTTGTGTTTTTCCAATGCTTTTAAGTATTGTTATATTTTGTTCAGAGTGTTAGTGTGAAAAAAACTACTCTGCCATTGCTGAGCTTGGAAGGAACCTCAATAAGTTGTGATACATAGAGTTTTGATTATCATTCAGTTCAAAATATGATACTTTCTAATTTCCATTATAAATTTCTTTGAGTCATGGGTTACTTAGACATATATTTAAAATATTTTTCTTATATAAGGATTTTCTAATTGTCTTTGAGTTACTGACTTCTAGCTTAATTCCACCATAGTCAAAGAATATACACTGTGTGATTTTAATTCTTTAAATTTGTTGAGATTGGAGTTATAACCCAGTCTCTGGTCAATTAACATCAGTGTTCTCTTTTTACTTGAAAAGGATTTGTATTCTTAGCTGTTGGGTCTGGTGTCCTGTGTGTCAAGTTAAGTTGTGTTTGTTAATGATGTTTATTTAAATCTATATAGTTTTTGCTTTCTATTTTGGTACGCTTATGTGTTACTGAGATGGGTATATTAAAATCTACTACATTGGGAATTTGCCCAATATTCCTTTTGATTCTGTTATTTTTTTTCTATTATTTGGAGCCATGTTGTTACCTGAATATAAATTTAGAACTATGTCTTCCTGATGAATTGAACCTTTTGAAAGTATGGATTTTTCCTCATTATCTCTGTAATGCCTTTTCCTTTTAAGGTCTATTTTGTTTCCTATTAAAGTAGCAATACCAACTTTCTTTGCATTGGTTTATCATTGCATATCTTTTTCTTCTTCTTACAACTTTTCTGTTATATTTATTATTTATTTTCTTTTAATTAGTTAGGTTTTGCTTTCTTTTATCCCAGTGTGACAACCTTTCTGTTAATCGGAACATTTAAATTACTTAGTTAATATAATTAGTTTTTATTTTTAATCCAGTCATAATTCTAGTTATTTTTATTTCTATCATCTGTTCTAGGCTTCTTTTTTCTCCATCTCCCCATTATTAACTCATTGACTTTTCAGTTCTATTGTGCATGATGTTACTCTTCATTTGTCGTATTAAGATGATTTTATTTTCTTCTTTTAGGAAAAGATAGAGTTTTTAATACCCCATTGTGTGAACAGGGAATTGTTGGATTTGGGATTGGAATTGCAGTCACCGGTGCTACTGCCATTGCAGAAATTCAATTTGCAGATTATATTTTTCCTGCTTTTGATCAGGTAGGACGATTACAGTTTACTGTAGTTAAACATTTCTAAGGTTAAGTCCATGAAGTATTGGAAGTTCTGCCCTCACATTTCCACCCTCTATCTTTTTGTTAACCTTTTGAGCTAGTGTTTTACAAGTTGTATAAAGATCTAATGAACTGGTTTATGAAAATGGATGGGAATAAAGGACTAATTGTGACATATCCTTTCTCTCTCTTCTGTCCCCCTTAGATTGTTAATGAAGCTGCCAAGTATCGCTATCGTTCTGGGGATCTTTTTAACTGTGGAAGCCTCACCATCCGGTCCCCATGGGGCTGTGTTGGCCATGGGGCTCTCTATCATTCTCAGAGTCCTGAAGCTTTTTTTGCCCACTGCCCAGGAATCAAGGTACCGGTACCCTCATTTATGTACTTTATTTGATTACCATTTGATATTTCCATTTTGGCTTATTCTATTAATATTAACTAATATGAATATGCTTATGTAGAGGAAAGCAAGCAAGATTTTTGGAATCATAAACTTAATTCTTTTTTAAAAGAGATCTTAGTAATTTATGTGTTTTAGTTCTACTAATCCATTGTTCAGAGTCAGGTTTATAGATTTTTTTTTTTGACAGAGACAGAGAAGGGAGAGGTCCCAGAGCAGCCTCCGTAGTTGTATATTGTTAGTTTTCCATATAGTTTCACTCCACAGGTGGGTGCGGGGTTGTGCAGAGCAGGAACTGGCTGGGGTGCCTCCTCCTGGGCCCTGGCAAGAACCGGACTGGGGGCCTTCCACATGGGAAGCACACCCCAGTTCAACATATGGGTCCACAGGACTGAGGCTGAGATTCAATCCTTGGACCCCGGGGCTGAAAAGCCAGCGTTCAACCCGCGGAGCTATCCCGGCATCCCCGGTTATTGTTTTTTTAAGTAGCATTTGACTTACCCTGGTATTAATTTCTCAGACGTCAAAGAAGAAGACTGAGAACGTAGATGGTTTATCTTCACTCTCTTTCAAAGCTCTATGTTTCTTTCTAGTGGGTCTTTCTCATTTAACTGATTCTGGGGTAAATTAATAAATCTACTGTTTTATTCATATATATCTCATAGTTGTAGGAGTAAGATATTTGCTTTTAGTCTAGTTCTTATTTTTAAGTAAACTAAGAGAAGCCTTTGTTACCTAGGTACATTTTTCAGTGCAGGAAAGGTAATATTTGTTCAAACATTTATTTTGAAACATCTTTCTCTTACAACCTTTCATAATAACATTAGGTTCCCATAATAGGTTAAGTTAGATCTTTTAATAAAAATGTATTTTGCATATTTTAAGTCATAATTTTTTACATTTTCTTCTTTTTCTGTTCTATTTACTAAAGAGCTTTCTAGGGAATCATAGAAACTCATAGATGTGTCTATGAGAACTGTGTGTCTATTGTTTTGATAGCATGAGCTGGTTGTGAAAGTGTATATTTTATGTTTTTCATTACCAGAGGAAAGTCGAAGTTTTTCTTAGTTAAGTAGAGATGGCATAACTTTTCAGTGTAGCGATAGGTTGGGACAGAAGCTACATTTGAGCAAAAGGTTTTTTTGTGCTTCAGCTGAACACTAATTCACGTTTAATGTTTATGATGTTACCCAGTATTTTTATGAACAGATCTTTTCTTTCAATTCCCTACTTCCTCTTCTCCAACTCCTTTCTCTCTCATTTTTTTTCTATCCCAAGTGAAGATATACATATAATACAAAATACTAAAAATAAATATATGTGAAAGCAGATGAAGAGAAACTAAAATAGGAATGTAAGATAAAGACATTGTGTGTTGTGGTAAGCAATATGTTTAGTAGTCTGTAGAAAATGAAATAGTGAGATTGTGATGCTATTTTATTTTTAAATAAAAATCCTTCAATAAAAATGCTATAAAAATGATTTTGAAGGCAAAATATGTCTTACTTCAGGGACCTTATTTGAGCAATTGTGATAGATTCAAGTTTATTTTAATGGTAAGTTTTAAAAATGTAACTCTTGTTTTTATGCAATTATTGAACAATTATTAAAAATTAGACACAAGTTTTGACTTGAGGCGAAATGGTGTTGAAGGTAAGAGCTTGAATTGTGGTATCAGTTAGAACTGGGCAAGAATCCTGATCTAGCAAGCAGTGTAACCTGGGGGCCAGCTATTTGATCTTTCTTTAAGACTTAGTCTGCATTTCTAAATTTGGAAAGTAATAATAGCTACCTTGTGGAATTGCTATGAACACTAGATGAATTAATTCACATAGAATTCTTGGTTCAGTTAACACATCTGCTACCTGTTGTTGTTATCATCATCTTCCTCATTCTCATGAAGGCACTGAAGCCTGCCCGCCCTTCCTGCCTGCTTTCCTTCCTTCTTTCCCTTCCTTCCTTCCTTCCTTCCTTCCTTCCTTCCTTCCTTCCTTCCTTCCTTCCTCCCTTCCTCCCTTCCTCCCTTCCTCCCTTCCTCCCTTCCTCCCTTCCTCCTTCTCTCCCTCCTTTCCTTCCTTCCTTCTTTTTGTTAAATTTTGGGGGTTGTGACCTGGTTGGTAAAAATTACATAGGTTCCAGGTGTACAATTCTACACTACATCATTTTTGTATTGCATTGTGTGCTGAGCCCTTTCTTGTCAATTGGAAGTGTGTAATATCTACGCTTTTCTTTTAGCTTTGCAATAACTGGACATTATAGTGTCTGGATTGTGAAGTTCAGTGGATTACTTTTTTATCTAGGAAATGAAGACCATGTTTTTCCTGGAAAAGGAGATTTTGGTATGCTAAAATTGGAGAGGAGGAGAGTTGCATACTCTTTAAAATAGCAGCAGAGTATTAGTAGAGAAGGTTTCTTTTTTTTATAGGTAATATAGGAAGATATTGACAACTTTTTTGTTTTGCTGTATGTTCTTTGTGGATTCCTTTTATTTTACACACTCACACACATTTAGGTCCTTAAGAGAAGACTGGTCCTAGCCACCAGGATATGCTAGGCATGTGATAAATGTTAAACAAATGGAATTTTTGGGAACAGTATGTAAATTTTTATAATAAATGGCAATTAGTCTAAGATGCCTGATTTCTATTTTTAATTAGTAACAATAGGTTATTTAAATATCAACCTTTCTTTGAGTTTACCGGGATACATTTTTACTAAAATTGTCTTTTTTAAAAAATGTTTTTGCAGGTGGTTGTACCCAGAAGCCCTTTCCAGGCCAAAGGACTTCTTTTGTCATGCATAGAGGATAAAAATCCTTGTATATTTTTTGAACCTAAAATACTTTACAGGGCAGCAGGTAAAGGCTTTTCTTTATTCCATATTTGTGTGTATCTTTATATTTTTGTTTCTCACAGTTCAAAAAAATTAACATTTTTATCCTCATAGGTTTGATTTATATTTATTTTGTTGAAAAATATTCTGATTGTGTTATATTTAGTTTGTTCTCAGGTATATGAGGGCTCTCCAGAAAGTATCCAGTTATGTAACATGTTTGCATTGTATTGACAATGGCTGGATTTTTTCCGGACAGCCCTCATATATTTTATGTTAAATTTAGGGAAAATCCATCTAGTCATTTTATATTTTGACTGTGGAAACCAAGAAACAATGTGAAGTAGTGAGAATATAAGAACTATGTTCATCTACATAGTAGAAGCTTAGTAAATGTCAGTTGAATGAAAAAGTGGGTTAGCTCGTTGTACTAAATAATAGCAAGTGCCCTTTTAGCTAAAGTGTCTATATAGGTCTTAATCTAAATTAGAATAACGGTACTTTTGATAGTGAAGGAGTCAATTTGGAAGCAATAACTGACGTTGCTTATCTCCGTTTATCTTATTATTGGTTCTTATATAGCATTCTGGATACTTTTAACCCATGGTTTTCTTAGGCTTAGCCTTTGGTCTAAGTACCTTAAAGCTGACCGTATTCTAGTTTCTGCCTTTTTTTTTTTTTTTTGGTGGGTGGGGGAGTCATTGAGGGGGAGAGTTCTGAATGTTCTGACACTGATTCTTTAATTGCTGCCTATATGTAGTCAAGTCCACTCATCTCTAGCTGTGTGTGCTGACCTCTCAGATGTCCTTCACACTGACAGAGTAAACCCCAAGCTTCCAGTTGTTTGGAATGATGTAATAAGAAAAGGAACTTTATATTAAGTTTTCTCTGGTGCTCTGTGGAAGACATTTCTGTATTGACAGAATCAAGTGGAACAATAAAAGAAGGCATTTTAGATTAATTTCAAAAACCAGAGTAGCCTGAGGGTTTCTAAATGGTGGCAATAGAAATAATTTTGGTATCCATAAGTAATGGTTTAATTGACTTTCCCCCCTACATTCTTTCTTCTTGATTTTCTAGTCTACATTTGGAATAGTTAAAGCAGTGGACTAAAGATATGGACTTTTATATATAGAGTGTTTTGAAAGAGTTTATATTGTGATAGTTCATAGACTAATACATGTAGGTGTATATTATATTAAATAGTAGTCTGATAATTCTTTGTAAAATAATTGGGAGTTATGTTCATTGCATAATAGCGCATTTAGGTTAATTATCAAGTAATCTTAACTAAATGGAGCATCGCATAAAGATTTCAGCTACCAGGATGGGGGTAGGTGGAAAGGGGAAAGAACTTAACTTCTCTTTAAAGAATGACTTGGTAATTGCACATATTGAATCTCATTGCTCCGATCTTAATCACGGGGCCACACCTAGCTACAAGGGAAGCTGAAGAAAGTAGTCTTTAGCTTAGTGTCCAACTGAAAATTTTATTACTGCATAGTGATGGAAGGTGGACTTTGATAAGTACCAATCTCTGACTGCCGTGGCTGCTTTCACGTTTTCCAAAAGAAGTCATGAAGTTAAGGAGGGAATAAAACTGTTAGAAATAATATGATTATCTACCCTTTGATCTATATTCTACCTCTAAGAATTTGTTTCAGAGATATACTGATAAAAGCTTGAGACTATGCCACTGTTTATTGAAGCACCATTTTGTTTATCATTAGGGGATTTTGGTTGGTTGAATAAGCTAAGTTATATCCATCTGATGGATTATGCTGCAGCTTTTTAAATGCATGAAACAGGTCTCTAGGTACTGCTGTGTCACTTAGGGTTTGATCAGAGATGCAAACCACTGGGAAACACAATGAGATGTATATTATAGGCATTACACCTATAAAACATGCAACTGTAGAAACTAAACAGTCTATAAAAATCTTATGCATCTATGTTTGGTGCTATAGCCTGATGTCTATAGTACAATCAGACTATTAGGAAGGGAAGGTGACATGAAGTAGGGGAGTATAAGGACACACTAGAACCTGCTAGCATTAGATTGGACCCCAAAGGACAGTCTGGAAATGGTGTCTTTCTGTCATTACCTCCAAACCTTAGTATTAGGAAAAGATTGGTCATTAGGAGACTGGGCTAGGAGGTTTTGACAGCCAGCTTAAAAGGCCAGGACCTGAATTAGCAGAGGGGGATGGGTTAGAAATTTCTTACATTATATAAAATACTTTGTGTTTGAATGAATTGAAGCAGAGGAAAGAAGAGGGAGGTGTCAAGACTAAGTAGTATAGAATAAGATTTTCTCGTCTGATAGTAATAAAAAAAAGGTAGATTAGATACTCTGAAATAAATGGGGTGTGTGTATGTGTGTTTTATATATATACTGAGCTGGCTTGCAAGTTAAGGGTCTGGAGTCCTAAAATGTGCAGCTCAGACCCCTGGGAGTTAAATAAATGCCTAAGTATCTCTGTAGAGTTTTGTTATATCCTGGAGACATCGAGGTTCTGCTTGGATGACTCCAGGGGACATTGGGAACAGGAGCACAAGTCTAGGGCCCTCTTAAGGTAGAATTATCTACTAGGAGCCCTTGCTTGAAGCTGGGATTCCACAGACTGTATCCACAGTCTGAGATCAGAGGTGACAGAAAGAAAATTACTTATCTTGACTTTATGTTGGTGGAGAGAAAAGAAAAATGTTCTCTGAGAACTTTTATCACAAGATGACCCTTACACAGGATTGTGATTTAAGTATGCGCTGGTAGTGTGGTCCAAAAACTTATGGGTAGATAATTTAAAGTAATTCTGAGTTGATTGCACCCCAAGAGCTGTCAGAAGGAAACAAAAATCCTCTCTGGGGTCACTTCATTACAGGTTTCAGAATTGTTCCACAGATAAAGCCCAAGGAAAAAGTAGCGTTTCTGAGCAGGAACAAACAAGTAAAGGCAGATGCAGCCAGCCCCAAAAGCCCCATTAGGACTTCAGCAACACATAGATGATGTACTGTACAATTGTACACCTGGTACCTATGTAATTTTTACTATCCAGTGTCACCCCAATAAATTTAACAATAAATAGAAAGAAGGGGAAGCCATAATGGCTCAGTGGGTTAAGCGCTTGCTTTGCAGCCCCGGGGACTGAGGATCGCATCCCAGCCCTGGCCCATGCGGACCCACATGCTGAACTGGGGTATGTGTCCCATGTGGAAGGGCCCAGTTTGCTTCTTGCCCCTTGATTAGGCCCCTGCCTTGACAGGGCATGCCTGCCATGTGGGAGGCCCCCAGCCCAGTTTCTGCCCAAATGCGGCCCCCTCCCACCTGTGTGGAACAAAACCATGTTGATGTACAACTATGGAGACTGCTCTGGGCCCTCCCCCTTCTCTCTGTTTCTCTCTGTCTCTGTTTCTCTCTGTCTCTGTCAAAAACAATAAAATAAATCTTAAAAAAAAAGACTAAAAGAGAAAAAAGACTTCAGATATTAGAACTATCATACAAAAATGTAGTTTTCATATTAAGAAAAACAGACACTAGAGAATCCAAGCAGGAGACAGCTAACTTGAAGAACAGAGTGTAATGTCTATAAAATAAAAATATAATTAGTGAAAGAAAAAATATCTTTGATTGTTTAAGCAGAAATTATTAAAAATAAAGGGGGAATTAGTAAACTGGAAGATAAATAAAGCCAGTGAAACTACCAAAATGTAGTCTTGAGAAATAACAGAAGGAAAATATGAGAGAGATATTGAGTATGGAGGGAAAATGAGGTCTAAATATATTTAAGGAACAGAGATGAATATGTTTTCTAATAATGTTCTTTAAGAGTTTGTTGACAGAAGCTTGATTTCTGGGCATTTTTTTCCCTATTCTGCACCATTCAAACTAGATTGATACAGTAGGAAATATTTTAAGAAAGCATCAACTATTACTCATCAACTGTTCAGACCAACTATTACCTGTTTTCCCTCCTGTGGCATCATTAAGGAACGAGGTTATTTTCTCAAATTTAAACTAGTGTTCTATATGTAATTCCTGAAATAAAGTATTTAAAGGATACTAGGTAAAGAGTTCCCGAGGATGTTGGGATAGCTCAGCAGGTAGAGCATTTGTCTTGCACCGGAGAAGTCTAGGGATCGAATCCTGGCTCTGGCTTCTGCAAACCCATATGCTGAACTACAGCACAACTGGTAACTACTGGATGGTGGCAAAGGTTCTTTCCTCCTATGTGGCTGGGCCCCATCTTGGTTCCTGCCCTGCGTGGCCCAATACCCAGCTGTATGGAATGAAACTATGTCACAACTATGGAGACTGCTCTGGGCCCTACCTCCTTTTTTTTAAAGTTGCTATGAATAAACTCTTCTGGCCGGTACAATGTTTCTAATATATTTTTATCTATCTATCTTTCTATCTATCTATCTATCTATCTATCTATCTATCTATCTATCTATCTATCTATTTATTTATTTTTGACAGAGAGAGAGATATAGAGACAGAGACAGAGGCAGGGAGAGAACTGAACTTGGGGAGCTCCCAGTTCAGCATATGGTTCCACATGGGCTGGGGCCGGGATTCGATCCCCGGTCCCCGGCGCTGCAAAGTGAGCGCCTAACCCACTGAGCCATCCCAGCTTCCCCCCACCTACCTCCTTTTTACCGCCTCCCTTCTCTCAAACAATAATATAAATCTTAAAAAAAAAAAAAAAAGAGTTTCTTAGGAAAATAAAGTATTAGTCATCTAAGTTAATCTGCTAACACGAAGAATTTCCCTCAATGTATAATTTTTATGTGTATATACTTCATATTACTGAGTCCATTCAAGATTGATTCAATTATAGAGGTAAATAGTTATTCAAGAGAGCTGTGCCATGCACAGCTTACTCTCTCTCATTGGTTAATCTTTTAGCATTTATTGGTCCTTTATTTTCCCTCTAGGACATGTTCTTCCCATGGCCTCTGCTCTTAGCTCACTCCATGTGCTTTGGAAGGGGCTGCCAATCATTGTATCTGATCTCTGTGATCTCAGGTGATGGATATGTGGTTTGAGCCCAGCTATTTTGACTTCTCTGTGATTTCATATGTGGAAACAGCTGTACTTTTTATGTGTGGTTTGCCTGGGGTGATGTGAGATGGGCCAAGTCGCCTGTCACTTAGTGAATGATAATCTCTAGTAGGAAATTGTGTGGCTAAGCATATACCGTATGTTCACTGGAGATGGGAGGGAGAGTGAGAAAGAAAGCAAAAGTGAATACCCTCATCATTTCATTAGGTTAGTTCTTCAGGTTCCTGATTCTATTATTTTTCCATTGACTAAATGAAAGGGTATGGGGGGAGCTTATTAATTACATTTCATTTAATTTTTTAAAAATATTTATTTTTATTGTTTTTGACAGAGAGAGAAAGAGACAGAGAGAAGGGGGGAGGGGGGCCCATAGCAGTCTCTATAGCTGTATGTCATTAGTTTTCCACATAGTTTCATTCCACAGGTGGGTGCGGGCTGTGCAGGGCAGGGACCAGTCCGGGGGCCTCCCATGTGGGAAGCTTGCCCCAGCAAGAACCAAGCTGGGGGCACATCCCAGTTTAGCATATGGGTCCACATGGGCTGGGGCCTGGGATACTGATCCTCAGACCCTGGGGCTACAAGATGATCTCTCAACCCACTGAGCCATCCCAGCATTCCCACATTAATTACATTTTAGGTTTAACCACCTTTGAGTTTCAGTCCCCTGTTGACTTTACTAATATAATATGTGATCTTAACTGACAGAATATATCATCTTGGTTAGTATAGATGCTTCTCTTAAGATAAAATGTCCCCAGTTTGCTTAGTAAACTGCAGCCTTTCATAACATATAAATGGTACATTTGTCCTAACGTCTGTAGTAGGAACTCCATGTATTTATATATGATAGTACTTACATCTTGAGGTTGTTGAGAGGATTGAGATAATTCATGTGTGTGTCTGCCTTGTCTTTAAGCACTTTTTGAACACTTATGTGCTAGACACAGTGCTATGTTGCATAGACATATGGACAATTTAATTTAATCCTTATAGCAACCTTAGCGAAATAATATATCTGCCACTATCACTGTTTTATAGGAACCGGAACTTTAGGGAAGTTAAGCAACTTGCTCAGAGCCACACAACTAGGATTCAAACACAGTCAGTCTGTCTCTAGAGCCAGGTATTGGGCATTTATGGAGTAAATGGTTCCATTTAATCTATAGAAAAGCTCTCTGAGGTGGTGTTATCCTAAAACTAATTTTAGAGAATTTAAGAAACTTTCTCATAGAGAATAAGTGATGTAGATAGTTAGGTTTAAACAAAGATGTGACCCCAGAGGCTGTTCTCTTTTTAACATTAGCCTACTTTGCATTCTATTTAGAGATTATTAAATGGAGAGCATAAATGAAAGTTTCCTTCAGGATCCTAGTTTCATGCCAAGAAATATGCTATTTTATATTTCCACAATTAAAAAGATCTTTTTAATTGAATGGGAATATATAAGATCAATAGCCATGAATTAAGGCAGTACATCCTTTATAGTGTATATATAGTCCAATGTTTGAATATCTACTACATTAATTTTTCCATTGGCATAGGATTAGTTTGTTTCTTCGAAAGTTCTATACATATCACAAGTATGGTCACAGGTGGGGTTTGGGAGTCTTTGCTCCATGTGGTTTTTTTCTTTTCTTTTTTAAGATTTATTTTGTTTGAGAGAAGGTGAGAAAGACAGAGAGAGAGAAGGTCCAGAGCAGTCTCCATAGTTATACATCATTAGTTGTGACTTGGTTTCATTCCACACGGTTGGATGTGGGGCTATGCAGGGCGGGAACTGAACTTGGGGCCACTCGCATGGGAGGCGAGACCACTTGCTGCTGAGCCATCTTGGTGGCCACCACTTGCGCCACATTTCAGCATAAGGACCCTGCATGGGCCGGGGCCAGGAATTGAACTCGGGATCCCGTGATTGGGAGGCAAGCTCTCAATCGCTGAGCATCCCGGCATCTTCCTCCATGAAGTTTTTAAGGGACCAAGGCTCTTGTCCCCAACTAAAAGGCAAAGGCAGATGAAAATGTAGTCTTCCTACATTTTGGGGAGAGGGGATGAAACTGTTTGATGAATGCACAGTCTTGTCCCTTTTCATTAGGTCTTCTTGACCTCTCTGACCCTATAATTTTTTGACCTGGTCCCAAATATACTGTTCTACATGCAAACATCTGTGCTGTGCTGGCTCTCCACATGTTTGGTATATAGCATATGTAAATAACTTCTTTCAGTTAAGCCACTAAATTTATAAAGATGAAAGTATGAATAGGTAATACATTCTTTATGCAGCATTTTTTTTGAATTTTGTTTCTACCCATTTTGAATATACAATATATATAAAATTTGTCTTTTAAATTTAGAAGAAATGTAACTACTATTTCTGGATTATTTGTTGTAATGATGACATTTAAATAACTTTAAAAATGGCAGGGGGATGTTTAGAAAAGGTAAATAAGGAAGAGCAATCTGGACAGTGTCAAAAATGTTGTGATTCAAACATAATGAATTAGTTATACATTATCAGATATAGGCATCTTCTGGGGAAGCTGCTCTTGTATGTCTTTTGAACGTTTTGGTTTTAATTAATTGAATGATTGATGAAACCAGTGATATCAAAGTAAATATGGCTTTCATCTATGGTTCTTCTAATGGCAAAAAAAAAAGTGAGACTGAAAGCCATATAATGCTTTATTTCCAGGATTCAAATTATTCTTTCAGTCAAAAAATAGGTCATAGTAATACTGAGGATGTATATATATATTTTTAACAAATACACTAATTATGCTTGAGTTCATACATTATGAAGATAAGAAAATTGTTCTACGTAGCTTTTGAATGGTAGAAGACTTTAAGGATATTTTTGCCTGGTATTAGTATACACAAAAGAGAGGAATTAGTATTTTGCATTTTAAATTTGTTTTGGTTGGCATCATTAAGCAGATTATTTTTATGCAGGCGAGTACATTTAATACTGGGTACGCTCCTTGAGAAGAATTAAATTTGATCCAGTGATGAGAGAGGATTTAATTCATTTATTAGATTTTTAAATTAGTTTTTTATTTGAAATAATACTGTTTAGAACTTGAAAAGCTAAATAACACATCAAAATAACAAAAAATAGCAGTTTTTTATATCAGCCTTCACCAAGTTCATGCTTCTCTCCCCACAGTTATCTTTTTCAACTCGTAGTAGTATCATTATGTTAGTAAATAATCTGCTTAAAAGTTTTTATATTTTAGACATTATTTTAACTTTCTGCTAGGATTTAGTTATTTTATGCCATATCTTTTCCCCAGCATGTGCTGTTCAACACCCTCAACACAAAAATTTCTCTAATGTCTTCATAGAGATGTAGTGTCATTTTTGATAAGATCATGATGTGGTGCTTACATTGCTATTACAGTATCAGCATGATTCACAACTGAGCAGAAAAAAAAAAGCATCTTGCATTGCCTTTTTGGCATAAAACTCAGTGTTCTTGTAACAAAATACTATTTCTCTCTCCCCTCTTTTTTTGGTATTATTTGCTTAATTTCTCACGTTTCTATTACTAATATAGTCCCTAATCTCTTTAATATTATCTATTTTCATCATATTTAGACACATTAGGTGGCCAATCAGGTTTCTTTTTTTCTGTGGGCATCCCTTCTACCCTGGGCCAGTAATAAAGTGGCAACACATAGATGACGTATTGTAGAATTGTACACCTGGAACCTATGTAATTTTTACTTAACCAATGTCACCCCAATAAATTTAACAAAAATAAGAAGTATGGATTTTGCAAAAAGAATGCCTGAGTTTGAAGTACCTGTTCTACTACTTACTAGCTGGGTGACTTTTGGCAAGCTACTTAACCTTTTGTTTTAGTTTTCTCCCCTGTACAATGAGGACAATGATAATACCTACCTCATCAAATTGATTTAAAGAAGAAATGAATAATGGATTTTAAGGCATTGAGCATATAGCCTGGCACCATGAAAGTATTTCGTTCCTGTGGTGGTTGGTGTGATTCTCATTCCAGGGATAAGTTAGTTATATCATTAGTCTTTAATGTGTAATAAGAAAAAAAAATCTAGTTACACATTCATTATTTTATCTATACATGTAAGGGCAGGAATAAGGTTTGTTAAACATTAACTTGACTCTTTAATATGAAAAAGTAGTTTTGTTACACTGTTGAGCTAATTTAATTTTTTTTAATTAAAAAGATATACACCCGCTGAAAATAAGATACTTTTATATTTTGGTGTAAATAATGTTATTGTTAGTGGTAATGATGCCTTTTGCTGTTTTCTTAAAAAGACCTATTTTCTTAATGTTCTATTATATTAGCAAGCTATTGATGCTCAGTAAGACACTCTTAAATTTTACTGGCTTAAATCAATAACTTTTTTATATAGCTCTTCTGCAGTTCAGAAATTTAGGCTGAGCTCATCTGGAAGTTCAGGTTTCATCCGGGCTCTCCCTCATAGATCTACTGACACTTGTAAGTCAGGTGTGGATTGGATTTGTTGATTTTAGTTGAGCTATCACACAAATCTAGGGGCTGTACTGTGGTCTGCTTGTCTCTAATCCTGTAGCAGGTTAGCTTGGTTTTGTTCACATGGTGGAAGGTTTCAAGTGGGTAAGTAGAAGCACACAAGGCTCTTGAAGCATCTGGCACGTATCACTATTGTTATAGTGTGTTGGCCAAAGCAAGTCCCACATGGTCAGCCTAACTAAGTTCAAGAGGTGGGTAAATAGACTCCATCTCTTTATGGAAACAGCTACAAAGTCACATGGCAGAAGGTTTGGATACCCAGAGGGTTAAAGTATTGTGGCTATTATTCAGTCTTTCATATATGCTTACTGAAACTCCTGAAAACTACAAAAAAGAACATAAAAGGAGCTCATAAATCTATCCCCTAACTATGATTGACTTTTTGTTGTATATCCTACCAGCGTATTATCTGTACTTTTGAACACATTACTGTCAAATTTATATCAGTTTTTATTTATTTAATTACAAGTAACTTTTTGCAGTTTGTGTTTTTTACTTCATATTTGCCTTTTCTTTATGGATTGTTCCTATAGACTTCTAAACATTGTGGAGCAGCATTTATTGTAATGAACCTAAAGCAAGCAGGAAGTGCAGTTGACTATTTTATTTTTCTAATGAGAGGGCTGATTTAGTATTGAGTGTCAAGAACAATCAAAAGGTTTTTAGTAATCTTTTTTTTTTTTTTAAGATTTATTTTTATTGTTTTTTGACAGAGAGAGAGACAGAAAGAAGGGGGAGGGCCCAGAGCAGTCTCCATAGTTGGCAATATTAGTTTTCCATATAGTTTCACTCCACAGGTGGGTGCCGGGCTGCGTAGGGCAGGAAGTGGGCCAGGAGCCTCCCACATAGGCCCCTGCAAGAACTGAACTGGGGGTACACCCCAGTTCAGCATATGGGTCCACCTGGGCCGGAGCCGGGATTCGATCCCTGGTTTCTGGGGCTGCAAACAGAGTGCTTAACCCACTGAGCCATCCCTGCTTCCCCCAGTAATCTTAAAGTGCAAAATTACTTTTGAATTTGTTTATATATCTTCTGTGATAGTTCTGATAAATTGGAATGTTCACAGACAAGGACTCAGTGGAATTTTTATTATGTTCTGGCATATTCTTTATTATTCACATTCACTTTCAGACTGGTTTTGGACATTGGATGTCTATTTTTGATTGTCATCCTCAATAAATTCTTAATGACTAAACTTATTCTACGTGATAAAGAATGATTTAATTTTTGTTTTTAATAAAATTTAGTGTCATGAATCATATTTACTCCTTGTAAAAAGTTTGAGCATCATAGACCTATAATGTGAAAACTGAAAATTTTCTTTTTTTGACACAGCTCTTTTCCTCAGAGATTTTTCTATACATTTGCATTTACATTCTTTGGTGAATGTGAGGAACGTGTTTAACATATAAACTGAGTTATATATGATTGTATTATGAACATTGTTCTGTAACTAACTTACTTTGCAAATCTTTTCCTATGCATTTACATTTTAACAAATATGTGAATATGTAGAACATATATGTATGTATGTGTATATATATATATATATATATACAGGTATACACACACACACACACACAAATAATAAAAATCAGCATTTTACAGCTGTTCTGTAATTCTTTTTTTTATCAATTTATTTTGGATAGATTTTAGGAAGTTCATAAAGATTTAGCTGATCTTTATTTTATAAAGTTTTTTGAGGGGGAAGCTGGGATGGCTCAGTGGGTTAAAGGGCTCACTTTGTAGCCCAGGGGACCGAGGATTGAATCCTGGCCCTGGCCCGTGTGGACCCATTTGCTGAACTGGGGAGTGTCCCCAGTTCAGTTCTCATTGGGGTGAGACCCCGGCCCAGTTCCTGCCCTGTGCAGCCCCGCGCCCACCTGTGGAATGAAACTGGGGGAAAACCAATGATGTGCAACTATCATTGATGTGAGGCTGTTCTGGGCCTTCCCCTTTCTCTCTATCTCTGTCTCTGTATCTCTCTCTCAAAATCAATAAAAATAAATCTTTAAAAAAAAAATGTTTTTTGAGGTATACCATAATTTACCTTTTTTCATATTATGGAACTTTGAGTTGTTTCTAAGTTCTGCCTATTCTAAACAATATTGAAGTAAAACCTGCCTGTTTATATATATTTGTGCATGTTGGAGGAGAAAATTATGAACCTGTGTTTCTTATAGTATGAAGTATAAAACCTGTATTTCTTAATTCTGTTCTTATTTCTAATAAGCCTTGTATATTCTTTGATTAAGCCATGGGTAATAAATGGTGGATGAAGTCAGACTTCACAAGTCTCTAAATGGCAGTTGGTGAAAAACTGGAAGGATAAGATATTATTGACACAGGTACTGTGGGGAAACAAGACTCAGTATGTAACTATTTATAGCCTAAAACCTAAAAATGGAAGCTGGAAGTATTTGTAAGACATATAACTTGGGAATACTAAGAATAAACACTTTGCACTTTTCTTCTTTTATGTAACAAAATTTTGCCTGTTCTTGTACTTTGTAAACATTTTTTTCTATATTCTGTCAAATATCTTTGCTAGTATGTTTACTGGAAGTCTGAGTTGAAACAACTGAATTCAAAGAATTTAATGTTACCTCTGGGAAATGTCACCATTATATTAATGCCCATGGACTGGTAGCAGCATTTAACCTATTTGTTTTTTCAAAAAAGTGTGTATGTGTGTGCGCATGCACACATATACATACACACATTTCTTTTTTAAGTTTTTTTTTTTCTGTTTTTGTATCTTCACTGTAATGATTCTTTATTTCCAAGAACATGGTTGTCTCCATGTATTCAAACTTTTATGTTCATGAATAAATTGTGTAGGTATTTGCTTTAGATAACCCTAGCAACAAATGTGTCATGGGCTTTTATTTGCTATTACGGATAATATGTTTTTTCCATTACATATTTCAAATTGGTTATTACTGTTATGCAGGAGAGCTTTTAATGTCTTTTTTTGTTACTATTGCATTTGGAGACATGCAATTCTCTGGTATTTCAGTTAATTATCTTAGATGTTCCAGGTGAAAAATCTTACTCTCTGTAGGTAATGATATTTACAGCTTTCTTTTTCCAAGAATTGATGAGGCATTTAAATATTTTTGTTTTATTAGTAATGTTTCATCTTTTGTTAACTTGGACCTTGGTTTGTATTCTTTATCAAGTGAAGAAAATTCCTCTTTATTTTTGGCTTAATAAGAGGTCCCTTTGTCCCACTTCTTACAAAGTGTTGTATTTTAAGTGACAAGGTTTGTATATGTACACGAAAAAAAGTAGTAGTCTATATAGGGTTTGGTATTATCCACAATATCTGGCATCTACTGGGGGTCTTGGCACATATCCCCATGTATAAAGGGGGGGACTACTATATATATAAAATATACTGGTAACTATGTCACTGACAACAATGTCTAAAGGTAAGGATTTTTATTTTTAGGATCTGATGAGGTAATTATGTGGTTTTTCTTATTTGACCTCTTGATGAGAAGTAATGTTGAGTAATTCTATTTCTGGGATCGATTCTATGTGATCATGATGCATTATTATTTAGGATTCAATTAGAAGATTAAACATTTTGTTTTTTAAAGACCATTATGTTCACAAATACAATTGGACTACACTTGTCTCTCTTTACATGTATGAACATGAATATGTATTTATATGTAAAATTAGTTTATAGTTTGTCCTTCATTTACCATCCTTGTCTGGTTTTAGAATCAGAGTTATACTAGTCTTACAGAATGAACTGGGCTGCTTTTATTTTCTGTGCTTTAGAATGGATTAGATAGCTAGGAATTATCTGTTCTATAAGGTTTAATATAATTTTCTTATACAGTTGTCTGATTCTGGTGCCTATTGGTTCAGATGTTTGACTTCTTTTCAGTCTTTTATGGTTGTTGATCTATTACCCATTTGTGAGTAAATGTTGGTCGCATATCTTTGTATAATATATTTTCTCTAGATTTTCAAATTCAGTAGCATAAAATTTTTGCATAGTATCATTTGATTAAATGTTAATATATAATGTATTTAGATAATGATTGACACATAATGCTTAATAAATGTTAGTAGTGTATTAAAAAATGTTTCTATTTAAAAATTTTCAGGAATTTCTTCTAATCATACCCTTCGGCATGAGCCTTTATTCAGAATGTTGGGCCATGAACACAACTCAGGAGTGTTCTAATTTAGAAGAGAGAGATGAGTAAGGATTTTGTAGAGCTTTAGCAGGAGAGATCAGCCAGGTCAAAAATGGTTTGTGGAAGAGGAAAAATTGTTCTTGTTAGCTAGCATTTGTTGGTTGGGCAATTCAGATTTAGCAAGAAGGAGAGGAGGAAAAGTTGCTTGGTCTCTGGTAATCTAAGGTCCAGTGTGGGATCTTATTAGTCCATTAGGGACTCTTATAAAAATTATTCAGGATTTACATTGTATTCTAGCATATTTGGATATATTTTGTATCATATTAAGCCAAACCAGAATCTTCTACTTTTTGATTACAGGCAGGTCCTATGGTTTTCTCAAAATGTATACAAATTCACATACCTGAGAGTCAAAGATTGATTTATATTTAATAAACTTAGTTCTATATGTAGACAGATAAAATATAAAATTTCCAATTAAACCTTACCTTTAGACATTGTTGTCAGTGACATAGTTACCAGTATATTTTATATATATAGTAGTCCCCCCCTTCATACATGGGGATATGTGCCAAGACCCCCAGTAGATGCCAGATATTGTGGATAATACCAAACCCTATATAGACTACTACTTTTTTTCGTGTACATATACAAACCTTGTCACTTAAAGGATGCATTTCATAACTTCTCTTTGGCATACCTTAAGTACCCGCCTCACTACTATTGCACGTTAGAGCCATTATTAAGTTAAATAAAAGCTAAAATGAAATTCCGGACACCAGAGAACTATTTTATTTATTTATTATTTTTTTAACAGAGAGACAGAGGGCCCAGAGCAGTCTCCATAGTTAACAGCATCAGTTTTCCACAGAGTTTCACTCCACAGGTGGGCACGGGGCTACGCAGGGCAGGAACTGGGCCGGGAGCCTCCTGCATAGGCCCCGGCAAGAACTGAACTGGGGGCACACCCCAGTTCAGCATATGGGTCCACCTGGGCTGGACCTGGGATTTGATCCTCGGGCTCCGGGGCTGCAAAGCGAGTCCTTAACCCAGTGAGCCATCCCAGCTTCCCCATATCAGAACCACTCTTTTAACAGTAAGGTTCCAAATAGTTGTGATGAGTGGAAGGGCAGGGAAAGTGGAGAAACACCATAATTTAACAGTCTTTGGAAGCAGGAGTCAAAAGTAGGCTGTTCCTAAATACTGAACTACCTTGAGAATCCAGCACCAATCTTTTAATTCCTTTATTTATGGATCCATTTAAAAATTGGTGTGTCATCAACGTGCTTGGTGACAAAGAAAATGAATTTTGTGAAGAAACATGACAATTAGGAGTCAAAGTGAGTGAGAAGAATTAGATTCTGAATGTCAACTTATTTTTCTTATTATTTTGTTTTTGTGTATTTAAGGGTGATATAGTAAAACGCATGTCTGATTAGTCCAAACATTTTTTTTTTCAATATGAATAAAATAAAAATTCTAAACAGTGTGTCTGTTTAATTGGAAGTTTTTTTTCTTAGTGGTTCATAAAATAACAGTGTATATCCTACAATTGACAGTGAAAATTAATATTCTTATTCTATTTCAACCTAATTTTTTTTGTTAGGTAATATTTTTAATTTTTTAAATTTTAAACTCTCCATGTGCTGATGGAGAGTGGCTTTAAAATAGTGCCCTTTGATTCAGCATTCAGTCATTTTCTTTGATAGTTTGTCAGTTTCACTTGTTAGAATCTAAGGAAATGAAGTTCACCCATATATAGCTTCTTGCTGTAGAATATGTGTTGGAAAATATTTACTAAAGAATTCTAATATATTAAGTTGGACAATTGCGAGTAAAATTTTTGGAGAGAACTTTTGCTAAATTTCTAAATGCTGCATACTAGAGAGTACGTAGAGAAAGTATTGAGTAATTAAAAAGATTGAACAAGATATTATAAATATGGTTAAATTTTATTATATATTGAATATACTAGTGCATGTTATTCAATGATATTCAGTCTCATAAAAGCATTTTCTGTGTATAGTAAATGAAATAGGAAAATGTAATGCAGTTGATTTTGAAGTTGTGTATGGAGTATGATGGTTTCTTCAATGTTACTGTTTTTGTGATATATATTTGCAAACTTTTGAAATTCTAATTTGTCTCATTATGGTAAAAAACTGGAAATGTGGGTTTTCAAATTAATTATCAAAGACAAAGAATTAGAGTACATTTGATTTGAAATGGATCCGGGACTTTCTGTTTCAAATCAGTATTGCTATGTAGTTAAAAATAATAGTTAAGTTTTCTTATTTTTCAATAATATTTCAGTGATAAGAAAACAGAATCTCCTGAAACAATAACACTAAAGATTTTAAGATTTCAAATGTTTTTCTATTTTTTATCTAAAAGTATGTCCATGGGAAGTCTCCTGGTTACTTGCAAGATATTTGCTGATTCTGACCTGATGTTGTAATTTTACTTAGACTGTTTGACTGGTTATTGGCTTTTATTTAGTAATCAAGAGTCTCTAGCAAAAAGCTGATGAACATGCACAGATACTGAATTTATGTATCCCATCTTCACATCTCTATAGTCAGAATTCTGTTGTAGTCTTCCTGGTAGATGAGGTCACAAGTGAAACACTAAATGTGGCTATACATTTATAGTTGGATAGCTTCATCATTAATATCCTTATTTTCTCTATCTGTACAGTGGTACGTCAGTACTCATCATTAACTGGTTCCGGGAGGTATGAGGCAAACCCAATCAACAAATGCCAAATAATTTTTATCCATAAGGAATAATGTAAATAAATTTAATGAATTTCCAAACCAAAAATGCACAAAATGATTAAAAAAACGAAGATTAGACCACAAGGGGATATGCATGGTACAAAAGCTACTGTGTGACTAATACGTGACCACTTGTTTTGGCTGGAAAGTGTAGTGAGTCATGAGGCAATTGGCAGTTGACACCTACAAGTTCTAGCTTACTCAGATGTTAACCTCATACATAACTGCAGCGATAATGATCAAAACCAGGAAATTAACGGTGATATAATACTGTTAACTCCTCTACACATCTAACTCAAATTTCCCACTAATGTCCTTTTTTTTTTTGGATGAGAGTCCAATCTAGAATCTCTACTTGTTATCTTTCCTTTGTTTCCTTTATATTGGGTCAGGCAGTTCTGTTGTCCTTTTTGTTTATTATTATCTTCACACTTGTTCCACTCTTTTGTTGAATGTCCCTCAATCAGTTTGTTTGATGTTTCTTTATTAAATTCAGGCTATGTATATATTTTGGCAAGAATACCATAGAAGAAATTCTGTGTTCTCTGTGCATCATGTAAAGTGACTCATGGTGGTGGTCTCAGCTTACTTGTTTCGACTTTTCCATTCAGAAACTGTACCTTACTGCTTAGAATGCCAGTATTTTGCCTTTGTGCATCTAATTAAATTCATTCTTCAGGATCTGTGTTATTTTGGGGGTTTTCTCTGTTTGTTCCAGTTCATCGGCTTTCTCACTTTTCTGCAATCCTTTTGCCTTAATTCTCATTAAAACCTTGGCATGCTTATAACGTGGAAGTCCTCAAATGGCTGTGACCCTCAACCACTGTCATTTTCAGGAGACCTCTGGTTTACTCTCCTTTGTGGTATTCATATGTAATATATCAGCTTATGCTATCCACACCTGTTCCCAGTAATCAGCATGGGTTAAATAGTATTAAAGTTTAGCACTTATTCTTATTTATTGAAAGTTAATTTTGGGACCTTGCAGCTGTGAGGTCCAGGGATCGAGTCCTGGCCCTGGCCTGGCAGGCCCGTGTGCTGAACTGTGGCAACTGGTAGCCACTGAGATGGTGGCGAGGGTTCTCACCTTCTATGTGGGAGGCCTCCAGTTAAGTTCCCACCCTAAACAGCTCCACATCCACTTGTGTGGAATGAAACTATGTCACAATGGATGTACAACTATGGGGACTGCTCTTGTCCCCCCTGCCCCCCTCTCTGTCTCTCAACTTCTCTCAAACAATAAAATAAATCTTAAAAAATAAGTTAATTTTGTCTTCTAATTAGACAGTAATATTAATTTTATCTTTTCACATTTTATAGAGAGAAATTATCTTTTTGTCTTCAGTGCATAGTTATCTCCACTTTACTTTTTGACAGATAGAGAGAGAGACAGAGACAGAGACAGTTAGAGAACCAAACTGTGGGAACTCCCCAGTTCAGCACGTGGGTCCTGCCTGGGCCGGAGCCGGGATTCGATCCTCGGTCCTCATGGCCTC
>PVKE010011396.1:0-40376 GCA_004027555.1 Craseonycteris thonglongyai | reverse complement strand
CCGGGATGGCTCAGTGGGTTAAGCGCTCACTTTGCAGCGCCAGGGACCGGGGATCAAATCCCGGCCCCGGCCCGTGCGGAACCATATGCTGAACTGGGAGCTCCCCCAGTTCAGTTCTCTCTCTGTCTCTGTATCTCTCTCTCTCTCTCTCTCTCTCTCTCTCTCTCTGTCAAAAATAAAAATAAATAAAAAAATATATATTTAAAAAAAAAAATAACTATTCTTACTAAGGCAATTAATGTTGTTAATATTAAAATAATATACTTTGTATTTAAACTGTAAATGTAGGAATATTTGAAGTTATCTGTATAAAACAGAAAATAAGGTAAGTTGTATTTTTAGTCAATATTTGATCTTCTAGATTATCCATTTAATTGACACAAAATTATAAATCTTTAACTTTTTTGTTGTTGAGTTGATCTTTAACAAAGGCATTTGCCATGTAAGATGAAATAAAAGTTACATAAGCATATTTCATGATATGGAACAATTCTTTGTTGTTGTTGACGCTGTTGTTGTGGTTGTAAACCAACTTTTCTCTTAAAATCGAAGTGCTCAAATCCAACCAACTCTAACCCCAGAATGAACTACTTAATTTCATGTTGGCAAATGATTGTAGTTAGCAGTCTAGAGCTTTGTCTAGGTTTTGTAGTTTTCTTTATTAATTTGATGATACTTGTAAATATTTCCTTTTCTTTCCCATCATGCCCAGTTAATTTTAATTATATGATAAGCAATACTTGGCTCGCCCCACTTTTCTGATGTTGACATGCTTGCACTAACATCCTTCAGAGAAACACTGCAGGATTTTTTTTTAAGTAAGTCATACAACCACAGATAATTAGAAATAGAAACCTAATAAATTCAAATATAAGTTGAGGAACCAGGAGATCTTGTTTTCATTTGTGATTTTAGCTCCAATTTTGTATGGCTTTGGGGGTGGTGTGAAGGATTGGATGGTTAACTTTGGTTCATAGCTTGTGAGATGTTTTATATTTTTTAAATATTAGGAAAAGTTTGCTAAGTGTAAATTATCAAAAATTTGAATTTATTGGGAATTTTGTATATTTAGTAACTTCGTTTTACCTTATGAAATCTCTTCTTGGGGCTTATATAGGCCACAGAAAATTAACCATTAGCTCCTCTTTAGGGCTTCATCAAAGGAATCCCTTGTTGAGGCCACTAGAGAGAGACATGGAGTCTTCGGACCATGTCTTTTGGCAGTTCCATGGCAAGACATAGCAGTTTCACTGAGGGCATTAATGACACATGCCCTGTCAAGCCTCTCCTCAACCACCTGGGAGTACTTCAATGGTGGAATAACCCTGCCTTGTAGTCTATCGAACTCAGAAACTAAAGCGATGTTTCATCATGTGGAAAAGAATTCATGTCACATACAGAATATCAACCCATATTCACCATACAGCATATAAAAGATGGTTAAATATGAAAAGCAAACCAAAAAAGACATAAAGAGTTTCATGACAAAGGAAAAATTTGGTTATATCATCAATTAAGGCAATTTTGAACATTCAAAATACATTAGTTTTTATCCTCCAATGGCATACCTATACATAATACACATATTTAAGCACACATGCACGTGCACACATAGGCACTTTCATTCAGGACAGGTCCCAACAGTGAGTGACTCTCACATAGGCTCTTATCAGGAAAGGCTTCTTGTTTTACCTCCTACTCTATCTACACTTCCTTCCTATAAATCAAAGTGAGTTATCATAGGCAATACTTCTAATACTTCGACTTTGCAGCAGCAGAAAGTGAATAGATACTGTGAAATCCAAGGAATTCAAATTACAGGAGGTATCAGTGGGTCTAATGTTACTTTGTGTGAGTGTGTGTGTGTGTGTGGTATCTAAGGACGGAAAAACATTCTCATGACAAGAGTTATACCTATATAAAGATTTCCATAAAAATTATTTTACAATTTACATAACATACTTTGTTCTGCAACTTAACCCATATTGTTTTTACTAAAAAGTTTTTTCCTTGACCTCTCTATTGAGTTACATATTCTGATATTTTAAATTTTTTCCTCAAACTTAAATAAAAATGTAGTTTGGTTTTTAAAAATGAGTTTTCTCAATCTTAAAACGTATTTCAAAACATAACTGAGAAGGCAAATTAATGTCTACACATTCAGTATATGGTCATCAATACAGTCTACTCCAAGTTGACAACTTCTCTCCTCTTGCCATTAGTTCAAATACAGCATCGCAATCCAGATCCAGGCACACTACTCATAGTATGAATTCAAAACTTCTTCAGTTCAAGAACTCCAGTAAGCACAGTATTCACCCTTATGTCAGATCTAAATATTTTAGGTAAATACGCTCTTGTAGATAAGCATGTAAGAAGCAGACACAAGTATAATAACTCCTTTTTGAAAATCAGAATGTCTCAAAAGTCTCCTGGCACCGTTTGTAGGCAAAGAGTTAAAACATCACTTACTTAAAAAAACATAACCAAATCCACCTTGCTTCTCTGTATTTTACGACCAGATTTCAGAAATGCAGTTTATTAAGTTGAAAAGTCATGCCTGATTGTAATCGACATGAAATCCTGTGGCAGTGATCAACTTCCCCCAGTGACTTAAGTCTGAAGCCCTGCAGCCAGGTTGCTGAATTCCTTTACCTTTCTCTAAAGTCGCGCACAGCGCCTAGCGCTCTGCATAATGGGAACGCTATAGCCCCAGCGCTGCCTGGCTCCCACTTACCTGCTGGGGAAGAAAAGTGCCTGCAGACTGGAGTGCACGCGGGCTCTCCCGAGCCGCGTTCCTTGCACAGGTTCAAGACCCGCTCCGTGCACCCGCGGGGACTGCTCTCAAACAAGTTGCGTGATCACCGTCACCAGCCACCTCTTTGGGCCCTTTATTCCTGTAACTTGAATTTCTATTTAATAACAACTTTCTGTGGGAGAAGGAGGAAGAGGGGAAGGAAACTTTTCTCTTAGTGTGCACGCACCGCAGAAATTTTGAATCCACGGTACGCAAGGTGACACACGAAACACACTGCTCAGCGCAGGTTCTGGGTCCTCAGCGGCCCGAACCCCGCGGTCCCCCGGCAGCCCGGCCCGGAGCGCGCGACCCGCACCCACCTTAGCCTCGCCCGCGTCTGGCTCCGTGTCTGAGAAGTCGAGTCCCGACTCGAAGGCGGCGGCGGCCGCGGGCGCCTCGCGCGGACCCGGGAGCAGTGCGGCGGCGAGCAGGGAACACGCCAGAGAAAAGCCGCGCAGCCAGTGCATGGTGGAAGGGCCGGGAGCGCGGCGGCCGGTCCGCGGCGCGGCGGGGGTGGGCGCGCGGGCGCCCGGCGCGGCTGCTCCCTCCTCGCCCTCCTCTCCGAAAGCCCCGCGCTGACGCCCGAGGGTGAGCCGCAGGCGGCGGGAGCTCGTCTGAGGCTCGGCGTTCCCAAAGTCACACGGCGAGAGGCGACGGGGTCAGGTACCAGCCTCACAGGAAACCGGACATCCGAGCTCCCTGCACTCGGGGCCAGCGAGGTGAGGCCGGGGCTTCTGCTTTTGCTTTTTGGAAAGAGCGGGGCAAAGCCGAAACACCCCGTGCTGTTCGGCTCCCCCAACCCCCCAGGGCCCGCGTTCCCTCCTCCCCGCCCTTCCCCGAAGTGGAGCGAGCCGGGCGGCCCCGGCGGCGGGCAGCGGGCGGCGGGGCGCGGGGCGACGAGGCCGGGGAGCGCGGCGGCGGCGCGGCGGGCGCAGGGCAGGGCATGGCTGATGCGCCCTCTGCCTGCGCTTATGTGAGAGAAAGGGCCTAGGGAGGGAGCGTGCCGGGCCGGCTGCCCTCCCCTTCGCTTTCCCTCGGAAGCGCGCTCCCTCGAGCTCCCGGCGCCCTCTCGTCCTCCCCGGCGCCCCACCTTCCTCCCCCTCCGGTCCCCTCGGTCCCTCCCGCCCCTCCAGGGGCCCGCGGCCGGAGGAGCGAGCTCAGTCCGGGAGCTGGCGGTCTACAGGCCCAACTTGGAGGCGACGTGACCACGCCGGGCAGAGTGTCCGCAGGCGCAAGTAGGCTTAGTGGGGAGGTGGGAGCCACTTTTTGTCCTCGGCAGTCCCGGGTGCCGGTCCGACTGCCGCACGCCTGGCGCTCAGTGCCCTGCGCAAGGTTTGAAATTGCCTCGGAGTGCTAAAGGATCCGAGAGAAAGTCATCACAATGGCGGAGACTCCGCGGGGACCTTGGAACAAGTAGCGGCCCCTCTTTCCCAGGGTCTGCTAACTTTATGTTGCCCGGTGAAGCAAGACATCCAGGAGTGCTCAGAGTGCAATGAGGGCTATTGGGATGGATACTAGTAATCCCTTGGAGAGCCTAGACTTCTGGCAGATGGAAAAGAAGGGCCAGAATCTTCATGGACAGTAAAGAGACACAATGTCTGCAAGAAGTTGTGTGTAAATGAGAAAAAGTGATGATGTGAGACACGTGTTCGACATATTGTAGGAAGTGACATCTGCAGAAAAGTGACTACATTTCCCCATGGGAAAATCACCCAGGGGCCCAGCACAGTGATGACTGACTGGCAGTCTCCCTCTTGGGGTCAGAGTGGACCGGTTGCAGGCGACCAGGCTTCGAGGTTTCAGCAGTATACAGATACGACAAGACTTCCTTTTAGCCCGAGTTACTTTTAGATACGCAAATCATAAAATCTTAGATGACAGTGCTTCCATATCTGATTCAATGCTCTGCAAGTTCTGAAACTACTCATCACTTACTTGAAGGCTTACATACCTCCAGGGACAGGGAGCTCTCTGGTCTGTGTGACTACCCATTTATTTTATGGTGGCCAGTGTTGCAGAAAAGCGTTTTCTTCCATGGCTTTTGACTTCTGGACTTTACACGATAAACCTAATCTTATTTCCATGTGTGAGTTCTTTAAATATTTTGAAAATATCTGTTATATTCTCCTTATACTAGCTTTCTTTCCAGAGAAATATCCCCCTTTTTAAATGACAGTTCTAGATCCCTCATCCACTCATAATTTAATTTTTCCGTGTTATTCATTTAGCATACTGCCTACAACATGACTCAGTACTTAGTGTTCCAACAAGCATGAAAAAGGGTCTTTCTCGTCCAGACATTATGCATTTGCTGATGCAGCCTCTGATCAGTTTTATTTTCTGGCAACCAAATCAGAGTGTTGACTCACATTACACTTAAATTCAACTAAATTCCTCAAGAACTTTTCATATACACTGCTGTTTAGTCGCATCTACAACCCTGCAGTTTTAAAGTTGGTTTGTTGTGCCCATGATTTCGGCTTTGCCATTTATCCTTATTAAATTTATTCTCTGAGAGTAAGTTCATGATCCCAGCTTGTTGAAATGTTTTGGGATGCTGATGCAGTCAGTTTATTATTCCTCTTGTTGTCTTCCTGCTATGTGCATATTTGACCAGTTTGCCACATTTGTTTTCAGATACTGTGAAAAGCTTTGAAAAGAGAAAAGCTAAGGACAGACTAGGGTAAGATTTAAGTAGAAGCTGGAGCTTCTTTTATTTATTTGTTAAATTTATTGGGGTGGCATTAGTTGGTAATAATTACATGGTTTCCAGGTGTACAACTCTACATTACATCATCTATGCATTGCATTATGTGCTCACCACCCAGAATCAGCTCTTCCTCCATCACCATATATCTGGTGCCCACTCCCACCCGACCCTCCACTGTTTCACCTACCTTCCCCCTTACCCTCAGGTAACCAGCAAACTATTAACTGTGTCCATGAGTTTTTGCTTCTTTGTTACTTTTAGTTTTATATTCCACTGACAAGTGAGGTCATACGTTTCTTGATTCTTTCAGTCTGACTTATTTCTCTTAATGAGAAGATGGTGTCAGGGTCCATCTATGTTGTCACAAATGGCTGTATTTCATCTTATCGCTGAGTAGTATTACATTGTGTAAATGTACTATAACTTCTTTAACCAGTCATCTATTCCATGACTTGGCCACCATGAATAGGGCTGCGATGAATATTGGGATACATATATCATTGTGAATTAAGGTTTTCAAGTTTTTGGGGTAAATACCCAGAAGAAGAATTGCTGGGTCATATGGTAATTTCATTCCTGATTTTTTGAGGCATTGGAGCTTCTTTTTAACCATTCCCTATTTCAGTGTTTCTCAACTTTGAGTTTACTTGGAACACCAAAAGATTTCAAGGGATTAAGTGGCAAAAATTGGCAGTTTCGGAATAGTCATGGGGATTTAAAGAACAGCATAAGGAATATAGTCAGTAGTATTGTAATAACTATGTATGGTATCAAAGGGGTACTAAACTTATTGGGGGATCATTTTGTAAATTAACCACCGTGTTATGGGGTTATGTTAACCACCATGTTATGTGGTTATGTCATAAATGTCTAACCACCATGCTATACACCTGAACCTAATAAAATATTGAATGTCAACTGTAATTGAAACATACACACACACACATTTGAGTGTACCACCATAGATTTTGGTGTAATTGGTCTGGGGTAAGACATGGACTTCAGGATCCCAATAGACAACCAAGTTGAAAATTTCACTCATAAAGAGTGCAAAAACATCAGAATCAAAGTGTATCATTTACTGTATTATTTGTTTTAAATACAGATAGACTTTCCTCTTTTTTTCCTCAAAATGTTATCTTTGTACTACCATCATTATTTTAAGTAAAGGAAATACTGGCAAAAAGTGAACAGACAAAGATAGACCACTTATGTCAACGTGATTTAGTTGTTCCTTCTAGGAAACTTTAGCCTAGAAAAGATAAGATTGAAAACTAGTAATTAAATCTACTGTTTGCTTTCAGGAAAGCTCACAAATCAATATACTGAAGACAATTCTCTCACTCTGGCAAAAAGCCTTCATCTCAATAACAGCTTACTTATCAAGACCCTCACTTACCTGTGCTAACCAATCCTAACATACTACATCATGAACTTTTCCCAATCCTACTCAGTCCCTCACTTTGAAAAACCAACCTTAACCTCCTTAAGTTCAGATTCCAAAGTCCTACAATTATTCTACTTCTAACTTACCTCTTTGAGACGCTGCTATGACTCAAATGGTATTCTCCCTGACTATGGTGAGTTATACTAAATGTAACTTTGGTTTCTTAAAAGGCTTTCTGGGGATATTTTTGGGAATTCAGCAACCTGCCAGTTCCACCAAGATCATTTTAATACCTCCATTTTGGCTGAAGCCAAGACCCTAAATTCAGAAACAGGAGGAACCACTGAGGCCTACAGTAAATGGGGTGACTCTCACATTAGATCTCAGTTACAACTTCTTTCTATCAAGCAGCCAAATGCTACATTTATTTGGTCCCCTAAAATTCCCTTTTAGAGATCTTTTGATGTTTTTGATTAGATTTGAATACATGTATGTCTGGTGGGAAGCTGACTTGTTACTAGCAGCATTGATTTTTGCCACTATTTTCATTGTTTTCTGGTGGTAGTTGATAGCAGGAAGTTCATATCCAACCCTTACGTTTTCCAAGAATTTCAAAATTTGTCAGGAGAATGCCCAGCAATTAGGTTAGGGAGCCCAGAACGAAAGGTGAATAAACCACTGATTTAACCAACCGTCATCAGACTGTCATGTTTGTCTTAGACAAACTCAAGTTTATGTCTCCTGCAGGTCATATTCCTGCCTTTTACATGTATTTATATACTAACTAATGCATGTGAATCTCTTTCTAAATAGCACAATTTTACCAGCAATAGTTTAGAATTTCAGATGCCATTTTTGGAAAGTTTTCATAAGAATAAATTGTTCGTTTTAGACATGCTTTAGGGTGAAAAAGTGAAATGGAATGCTTAAAAGAGAAATTAAGATTCCAAAATTGCCTGTCTAAATAGGAAGAGAAAATGGAAAAAAAAAATGTGAAAGACTATCTCTTTTTTAGATCTACCTACATCACAACTTGAATCTAAAAGCATTTATCTTCCTGTTCCTCTTCTTTCATCTTCTGACCCTCTATTTTCCCTGCCCCAGCACTCTTTCTAGCTAACTTCCCTTTCCTTCTAACCCGCCAGAAACTCTGAATGCTGAACTGGCTCTGAAAATGAACCAGATCAGAACAAGACTCCTGTGGTGAACCTTAAGCCTTGGTCATGGTCTGAGTTGAGAGTAATTTTTAGATACTTTACAAATCCTATGCAGGATAGGAAGAACTTTAGAGAGCAATTAGCAACAGTTCTAGGAACATGTAGTTCAGGGTTCCCTGAAACACATCAATTTGTTTATGTTATTAGGAACTTCAGATGCAATAAAATTAAATAGTAAGGCACTATGAATACCCTGAGTATGATTTAAGAGAACTCAAATTCCATAATAAAACCAGAAGAATTTAGAAAAACTGTAAAAGTTAGACAACATTTTTGGAATTTATACCCCAAATAAACAACAAACAACAATAAATACATAAGAAACTTTAAGGATTGGCTCCTTAACATAATTAGAAAATATTAAATGTAGCTCTTGGGGCAGATATGACCACAGCTCTTTCTTTGCTTTCTCTGTATGAATTTAAGTCTGAAATAGGAAATTTAATATACAAGTAAATACTAGAATGGAAATTCATTCTGTTGCCAGATCTCCAAACCCTGAAATGAAACAAAAGAGGAAATAGGAAGTGGGAAATCAATGAAGCTGCTCTTAGAGTAATTTCCTATTGACCCTTAAACTCCCAAAGATTCTTACTGAAAGATATTCTTTGTGACACAACACCTGTTTGGAGTATGAAAAGAGTTACTGAAAAACATTACATGAGGATAATCTCTGTTTTCTTCAGAATGACTTCTTGGTGTCATCAGAAGCCTTCAATTGAAACCTTGAAAAAATTTTACATTATCCACCCCAAGGATGACAAATTGATCACTGTACTTTATCAGTGTTGGTGAAAAAAGTTTATTAAAGTTACTGAGGATGGCTCTGGGTGTGTTTTATTTGTACCAGATTAATCCTGGTAGTAAAGATGGAAATGGGCAAGAACCCAAGACTAAGGATATCTTTCAACACTTACAACTGGTCTCATACAATTACATTTTACTCTAGAGTTTGAATATCTTAATCAGTATATGCTAATTTTCTTCCTTTCCTTCCTTTCCTTCCTTTCCTTTCCCCTTTCCTTTCCCCTTTCCTTTTCCCTTTCCCTTCCCCTTCCCCTTCCCCTTCCCCTCTTTCTTTTATTGTTTTGAGGAAAGGTGAGAGAGCAATAGAGTGGAGGGCCCAGAGCAGTCTCCATAGTTGGACGTCATTAGTTTTGACATGGTTTCACTCCACACAGATGGATGTGAGGCTGCGTAGCGTGGAAACCAAACTGGGGGCCTCCCGCATGGTAGGTGAGGACCCTCATTGTGCCACAGTTTAGCACATGGGTTTGCATGGGCCAGGGCCGGGATTTGATCCCCGGACCTTGTGGTTACAAAGCTAGTGTTCAACCTGTTAAGCTGTCTGGCATTCTGATACATGCTAATTTTCAAGGTGTAATGAAACTTTTGCTTGCTGGAAAGGTATGGCTCTGACAGTAGCAAAAATGTTATTTGACTTTGTATTTTCAACCTGGGGAATTCCAATCTATCTCTCCACTAATAGAGGCACTCATTGATTATATTGGGATAGTTTCTAGAGAACTTTGTAAAGCCTTGCTATTTATTCAGAAATTTTATTGCCCCTATTACTTTCAGCCCTCATGAAAAGCAGAGGAACTCAAGGATACTTTATAACTTGAATGAGTACTAATTGTTCTCACCATAAGATCATGTCACAAGCCTCCCTTTAAGGTTGCATATTTCTCCCCCAATTTTGGACTGTACCTTGCTTAGTCCTATCACAGACATGTACAAGTTGCATTTTCTTCATATTCTCCCAAGCAGCCTCTACATGACCCAAAAATAAACAAACAACAGCAACAACAACAAAACAGAAACTTCGTCATCTGGAAAATACAGCATTAAAAGGAAAAAAAAGTACCAGGTTAACTCAAGAAAGTAAATATCGCTTTGAGTAGTATGGCCATTTTAACTCTGTTGATTCTTCCAGTCCATGAACACGGAATGTCTTTCCATTTCTTTGTGTCTTCTTTAATTTCTTTTAACAGTGTCTTAATAGTTTTCAGTGTATAAGTCCTTCATGTTCTTTGTTAGATTTATTCCTAGGTATTTTATTTTTTTGTTGACAATGACAAAGGGAATGGATCTTCTCATGTCTCTTTCTGAAGTTTCACTGTTGCTATATAAAAATGCAGTTGATTTTTGCACATTAATTTTATATCCTTCAACTTTACTGTATTTGTCTATTATTTGTAATAGATTTCTAATAGAGTCTTTAGAGTTTTCTATATAAAGGATCATGTCATCTGCAAAGAGTGAGTTTCCCATCAAAATCACACAGACATTCTTTCAAGATATAGACTAAAAAACAATCATCAAATTTGTATGGAACCACAAAAGACTCCGAATTACTGAAGCCATCCTAAGAAAAAAGGATAAAGCTGGGGGGGCATCTCACTGCCCGACTTTTATCTGTACTACAAAGCCTCAGTAATCAAACAGCTTGGTATTGACAGAAAAACAGATACACAGACCAATGGAACAGAATTGAAAACCCAGAAATAAACCCACAAATATATGGACAGATTATTTTTGACAAAGGAGCACCAAATATACAGTGGGGAAAAGGAAGCCTCTTCAGTAAATGGTGCTGGGAAAATTGGAAAACCACATGCAAAAGGCTGAAGGTAAACTGCGATCTCTCACCATATACCAAAATTAAAATGAATTAAAGACCTCCAAATAAGACCCAAAACAATAAATTGCATAGAAGAAAACATTTGTGCTAAACTTATAAATCTGCAGTTCAGAGAGGATTTTATGAACCTGACCTCAATGGCAAGGGAAGTAAAAGCAAAAATAAATGAATGGGACTTTATCAAGCTAAAAAGCTTCTGCGCTGCAGAGGAAGCCATCAACAAATCAAAGCGTCAGCTAACCAACTGGAAGAAAATATTTGCAAACAATGCCTCTGATAAGGGGCTAATATAAAAAATATACAAAGAACTGGTACAACTCAACAACAAAAAAACGAGCAATCCAGTTAAAAAATGGGCAGAAGACCTAAAGAGATACTTCTTTCATGAAGACATATAAACAGCCAACAGATATATGAAAAAAACAGTCAACTTCACTAGCAATTAGGGAGATGCAAATAAAAGTCACAATGAGATATCATCTCACACCTGTTAAAATGGCTATAATCAACAAGAGAAGGAACAACAGGTGCTGGAAAGGCGGTGGAGCAAAAGGAACCCTCATACACTGCTGGTGGGAATGTAAACTGGTAGAACCACTATGGAAGGCTGTATGGAGATTTCTCAAAAGATTAGGAATGACCCAGCAATTCCTCTACTGGGTATACAAAGAAATTTGAAAACCTTAATCTGCAGAGGTATCTGTACCCGAATGTTCATCGCAGCACTGTTTACAGTGGCCAAGTCATGGAAGCAACCAAAGTGTTCTTTGATAGATGACTGGGTAAAGAAGTTGTGGTATATTTACACAATGGAATACTACTCAGCAATAAGAAAAGATGAAATACAGTCATTTATGACAACATGGATGGACCTTGAAACCATCTTATTAAGCAAAATAAGTCCGACTAAAAGAATCAGAAAATATATGACCTCACTTATAGGTGGAATATAAAACTGAAAGTAACAAAGAAACAAAAACTTATGGATACACTCAATAGTTGGTGGTTACCTGAGGGTAAGGGGGGAGTGGGAAGGGAGAGTTGGGGGGGCATTGGGAGTGGGCACCACATATATGGTGATGGAAGGATAGCTGATTCCGGGTGGCGAGCACATAATGCAATGCATAGATGATGTAATGTAGAGTTGTACACCTGGAAACTACTGCAAACCAATGTCACCCCAATAGACTTAACAATTAAAAAAAAGAAAGTAAATATCTATATTCACATTTCCCAGCTGAAAAGACACAAGATTTGACTTACTGACAGGAGGATTGATATTCTTTTAGGAGATTAAAAAATTAGGGATTCTTTAGAATACTTTAGAAGCAGATGGTCTTTGAATGGAGAGAATGTCCACAACGAAGCTTTGTGTCAATATGGCAGCTGTAGGACATGGCCAATATCCACCCAATACCTATAGAACTAGATTTAGTTGGCTATGGCCATGCTTAAATCTCTATGCCTTTTTTTTTCTTTCTCTTTAGTTGATTTCTTTCATGATTGTAGACTTCAGATTCTGAGTAGCTGACAAAGAATTGCTGTTGCATAAGCAGTGAAAAGTCAAAGTCTGTGGGAATGCCAGGATTTAAGCACTTGCCTCCCAATTGTAAGGTCCAGGGTTTGATTCCCAACCCTGTCTTGTGCCCCATATGCTGAACTGTGGTGCAGCTGGTAACCTTGGGATGGCACGGAAATGAAGGGTCTCACCTCCCATGCGGGAGGCCCCCAGTTCAGTTCCGGTCCCATATGCCCCCACATCCACCTGTGTGGAATAAAGCTATGTCACAGCTAATGATGTACAACTATGGAGATTGCCCTAGGCTTTCCCCAATTCTCTCTCTCTCTCTCTCTCCCTCTCTCTCTCTCTCTCTCTCTCTCTCTCTCTCTCTCTCTCTCTCTCTCTCTCTCACCTTCCCTCAAAACAATAAAATAAATCTTTGAAAAAGGAATAAAAGCCAAAGTCTCTAAATTTAGGATTGCTTTCTCTATGTCTAGTCATTTCTTGCTATGACTCAAATACTGAGAGAAATGTGTTCATGATTTGTCCAAAAAATAAAATAAAACATAAAGCTCTGCATTTTGTACCCATTTTCCTATGAGTGCCAACCACCTTGTGCCAGTCCTTTGTTTTGAAATATTTGTTTTTATTCATAAATGGACTAAACCATGAATTGGCATTTTATGTGTAAGAGAATATAACAGGACAGGTACCCACCCACCCCCCACCCCCCAAGAAAAAACCTTCTTAGAAAGTTTTCTGCTTCCACGTGAAACCACACTCAAGAACCATTTCTCAGAGATAACGTCTGTAAACAAACTTTCATGGAGGAAAGATTTGGAAAGGGAACAAGAAACAGATGGTTTGTATTTAAGACCTGTTTCACATTTACAGACCTTACAAAGAAGGTTTATTATGGAGGTAATTCTTGATTGCCTATCAGATCTACCCTGAGTGACCTTTGGTGAACTTCTCTTCACCACATGGAGTTTAAATGTAAAAAACGTAAACAATATTATGTAAAGAACTTATAATACTTGGCATTTAACAGACTCTAAGTAAATTTTGGATAGACCATGGATAATAATTACAAATTAATATACAGACATGTTATTAATATCATATTTGATATATTAATCTTTATTTCTTATATTTGTATTTTTCTGTTTTTTAACTTTGTAATATTTAAATGATTATTTTAATGGATATAAAATTCTAACATTGTATTTTCTTAAGTACTTTAAAATATTATTTTATTGTATTTCTTAAAATATTTTTACCAAGAAATATGAGAACAATAATATTTTAGACATATATAGTGCCTATTATGTATCTGGCTGTGTTATTTGGTTTTACAAATTTTTAATCTATTTAGTACTCCCAACAATCTTATGACATAAAAAATTATTGTGATCAATATTATATAAATGAGGGAACTACATTTTAGAGACTATAAATATCTTGTTTAATGTTCTAGAGCTAGTGTTTGATAAACTCTGGTTTCAAAGCAGTCTGGTTCCAGCATCCAGGAGTTTAAACACTAGCCTCTGCTGCCTCTTTAAGAATGCTGTGATGATGTTTCCCTTGTTAAATAATCTGCCACTTCTTATTGGACAATTTTAGAATGTCCTCTTTGTCTTTGATGCCATTAACTTTTGGTATATGTCTATAGTGATTTATTTGTAACGTTTTTGGCACATTTTGAGTCCTTCAATCTGAGTACATGTAAATATGTGTATGTGTGTATTTGTGTGTATGATTTCTGTGAAATTAAGGATCATATGTCTAAAATAATAATACATACTGTTTTCCCCTTATGTTTTTTAGGACGTATATATGGAGACATCAACATTTTACCTTTATTTCCATATGTGTGAACTCTTCTTTTATTCATTCCATCTATTCATTTTTTCTTAATGCATACTAAATTTTTCTTTTGATTTTTAACTTAATTTTTAGTATTTATACCAATGATTCTTCTTTCTCTCTTTGCATACTTGTATATACATATATAATTTGCCCAACAATATGTGTTATATAATTCAGCTTTTGACACTTTCTTATGGTTACAACAAGGATTATTGAAATTTTACCACTGACCAATTGTGATTGTACATCCAAATTCTACTTTCTGTCCCTGGTTTCCTCTCCTCTTCTCCAAACCCACGTGATGTAAATGAGTCTTCCAGCTCAACTTTTTACCCATAGGCTTTATTCTATAAATTTCTCCATCTGCCACCTTGGTCTTTCAAAAACCCGTATCTACTTAGGTTTCTCTTTTGCTTATCCTGTCAACAGCTGCTTATCACCCACAAGATAAAATGCATGCATGTTTGCATGGCTGCTTTCTCCATAGACGCTCTCCACTCTTTCCAGCATACTCTTATCTTCTAATGATATTAAATCTCTTCGCATTCCTTGCATAAGCTTTGCCTTTCTTAATGTCTAGCACATTTTTAAGTCCTAATAAGTGTTCCTTTAATCAGTAAAGAGAAACACAATTTAGTGTATTAAAATATAAACAGTGGGATTTCAGCTTCTGCTAATGGTAGCATGGCTTAGTCAGACTAAGCCAGCTACAGATAACAGTTATAAAATCAGTCCCATTGCCTAACTCCCTCAAACCCCCAACTATTTGAAGTCACTGAGAAAGTTGCCAAAATGAGAGAGAAACCGGAGGGGTGTCTACTTTTAAAAGACCAACTGAAACAGACCTGCACTACAAGAAATGCTAACAGAAGCTTGGGAGGCTGGAAGAAAATTACACAACAGAAAATTACTTGGATATGAAGTTAGAAATAAAGGTCATCAGAGTTGTAAATATTTAAAATTTAAAAATATGTAAATACACACAAATATAATTTTTTAATTTCTTTAAGAACAGACAAAGCAATAGTTATAGCATATTGAGTGGTTTGAAATGTGAATAGTTGTAGCACATATAACAAGAACAGCATGAAGAACAATTGTAAACTACTTATTATAGCAAGTTTTTTAATTTTGCGTTAAGTAGTATAATATTAACACTAATAGACTGTGTTAATTTAAAGTTGCATATTATAAACTCTAGAGGAGAGAATTTAAAAATAACAGCACTGAAATGCTAATGGAGAAATCAAAATGAAATACTAAAAAAGAATTGAATTTCCCCAAAAGGAACCAGAAAACGAATAACAAAGGAACAAAAACAGATAAGACTAAAAGAAAACAAATAGTACAATATCAGACCGACCTAAATCAAATTATATTAATAATTACATTGAATATAAGTGACTAAATGCTATAATTATAAAAGGCAAACATTTTTAGATTGATTAAAGAAGTAAGATCTAACTATATGTTGTCAGTAAGAGATATATTTTATTTAAAAAGACACAAACAGGTTGAAAGTTAGAATTTGTGAAAATATATGCCATGAACACTATAATAAATAAGAAAGCTGAAGTGGCTATATTATATGTTGGAGAAATTTGAAACCTAGGCAGCAAGTTTTACCAAAGGTAGAGGGACATTGAAAATGGTAAAAGTATCAATGCATCAGGAAAACATAAAAGTTATAAATATGTGATCCTAAAAACAGAGCTTCAAAAGCATGAAGAAAAGATTGACAGGCCAAAAAAAAAGACAAAACCACAGTTACTGTTGAAGACTCCAACACCCCCTTTTCAGTAGAACAAGTAGACAAAAATAATCAGTAATGATATACAAGATATGAATGACATCATTAATCTTATTTGAATAATTGACACTATTAATTGTGTTGAATATATATGTATGTATATGTATTTTTTCCAGTAATTGTAGAATATAAATTCTTTCCAAGTGAAAATGGAATACTCACTAAAATAGGCCATACTCTAGAGCCCTAAAATATAAAAAATAAAAATGTTCTATACATAATTTTTCAAAAGATTGAAATTTTATATGGTATGTTCTTAGAGCATGGCAAGATTATATTAGAAATAATTTGCAATCAATATGTAAAAAATGTAGAAAGGTCCAAAATATTTGGAAATTTACAACAGAATACATTTCAAAATAAGTTATGGGTCAAGGAAGAAATTAAAGGAGTAATTAGGAAATTATTTTTCATTAGGTAGATACATAAATTGTAATATATTTATACAATGGAATTCTACTTAGCATTAAAAATGAACTACTGGTACATGGAACAGTATGAATGATTGTCTTAGAGCTTCTTTGAATGAAAAGCTGGTGTAAAGTAATTTTGAAAAAATAAATTCTGTGTTTCCATCTATGAGAAATTCTACAATAGGCAAACTGAGAAGAAAACTAATTAAGAAGGGTAAGTATAGAGGTTTTTCTGAGGAGATGGAAATGTTCTATATCATGGTGGGTTTGGGTTATTTACCGTATTTTCCGGCGTACAAGACGACCCCCGATTTTTGGTTGACATTTTTTCGTTTCAAAAGTCATCTTATATGCCGGAAAATACGGTATATATCTGTATCCATTCATCAAAATTTTGCTGCTAATATTTCAGTGCCTTTTAATGTATGTAACTTGTACCCAAAATAGACCTATAATAATAATAATAGAAATAGTCATTATTTTTACCCATAAAGTAATAATTATTATCATTATTGTTAATATTATTGTGTGAGAAGTAGGAAGTAAATCAATGTATAGGTATAAAAATGACAGAATTTTTATAATAATCAAAACTGAGTAATGATTGGTAGATATTGTTCTGTTTACTTTTTTTAAAAAAAAAGATTTATTTATTGTTTTTGACAGAGAGAGAGAGAGCAATACGGGGTCAGAGACAGAGAGAAGGGGGAAGGCCCAGAACAGCCTCCATAGTTGCACATCATCAGTTTTTCCACATAGTTTCATTCCACAGGTGGGCGAAGCTGCACAGGGCAGGAACTGGGCCAGGGTCTCACCCTGGTGAGAACTGAACTGGGGGCACTCCACAGTTCAGCATATGGGCCCGCACGGTCCGGGGCCAGGATTCAATTCTCGGTCCCTGGGGCTGCAAAGCGAGCGCCTAACCCACTGAGCCATCCCAGGTTCCCCCTGTTTACTTTGTATGTGTATATTTTCTGTAATTAAATGATAAAAGGATATCCAGTCAAGATGGCACAACAGGTAAATTCTGTGCTTACCTCCTCTCATAACCACATCAAAATTGCAAGTAAACTGCAATTCATCATTGAGAATCATCTAAAATCTAGCTGAAGTCCTACCTCTAGGAACATGCAGAAGAAACCACTTTGAGACTGGTAGGAGGGGCAGAGATTTGAACAGGCTGGGCCCACAACCACATGTGGTCATTAAAATATCGGGAGGGGTATTTCAACTGTGGAGATCCTACCATGAGGGGTGACACAATCAACCCCTAACCAGGTTTCCCAGCCCAGGCTTCCAGGGCTGGGGAGAGAATTTCCCATAACTTACGGCCATGAAATCCAGTGGAGATTGGGGTTGAGTGTGACAGAGGGCAACTAGAATCTCAGGCGATACTCTTAAAGGGCCCATACATGACCTTACTTACCGATGGACTCATTCACTCTGAACTTTAATGCTGGCGCAGCAGCTCGAAAAGTGCCAGGGTCATATGGGAAGGAACTAAATTGCCAGGCTTCAGGGCATAGGCTGCAGGGGCAACTTTCTTCTGGATGGAAGAGCTAAAAAACCATTGTTTCTTTGTTAAGCCCTCCCCCATCCTGGCATGCATACAATATCTGAGTCTCCACCAACCTGGCTAACATTTTTCATTTGCCCTGGTGATTCCTTTAGACCATGCCCCACCCTACTTGCTGGCCAACCCAAGCTACTTCTAGTAGCTTTTCTGTATAAATGACCTCTGGCCCTTAGTACTAATGGCAGCTGGCTTTAGTTCACAGTTTGGCTTTTTAAGGCACCTTAAAGCCCAGTATGGGTGCTGACCATGTGTGGATTGCTTTGTGACTCATGCTGGTTGGCCTCAGGCAGGGCACAGGATGCAGCTAAACTTGACCTGTGGTGGGGCTTCTCCCAGGAGGCCCCCAGAGATGGTACTTCTGGTGGCCAACTTCAGAATGATCCAGACCATCACCCAGCCTCCTTCAAGAATGACACACTCAAAGGGTGAACTGCATACAGGCACCAGAGCCCTGCTAAAGTAAATCCTGCTTTGGCAGAAAAGAACCCAGTCACCCCTGTCCCAGGCTGAATCCTTTCTTGGATATCCTGTGAGCCTCCAGGGGACACAGTCAGAAATAAAGAATACAGTAACTAAAATGAAGAATACAATAGAGTAGGCATATCCATCCTGTGGCCCAGCATGGATTTGCATGAAGCCCAACACAAATTCATAAAACATTAGGAGATTTTTTGGGGGACCTTTTTTTTTTAGAGCTATCAGCTATTGTTAGTGTTAGTGAATTTTATGTGTGGTCCAAGACAATTCTTCCATTGTGGCCCAGGGAAACCAAAAGTTTGGACACTGTTGCATTAAAGGGAGTCAGTAATGGTTTAGATGAAACAGAGAATCAAATCAGTGATTTAGAAACTAAGAAAATACCCAATTAGAATAGCAGAAAGAAAAGAATCCAAAAAAATTGAGGTTGTTTAGGGGGCTTCCAGGACAACATCCAGTGGACCAACATTTGCATCATAGGGGTGTCATTGGAGAAGAAATAGAACAAGGAATTGAAAACCTATTTGAAGAAATTATGGAAAAAATTTCTAACCTGCCAAGGGAAACAGACATACAAGTCCAGGGAGTACAGAGTCTCAAACAAGATGAACCCAACAAGTCCACACCAAGACCACACTTTATAATTAAAATTCCAATGGTTAAAGACAAAGAGATTTGCTTAAAAGTGGAAGAGAAAACCAGTTATCTATAAGGGAACTCTCATAAGACTGTCAGCTGTTTTCTCAATAGAAACTTTGCAGGCCAAAATGGATTGGCATAAAATAGTCAAAGGGATAAAAAGTAAGGGCCTACAACCAAGATTACTCTACTCAGCAATACTATTATTTAAAAATTAAAGGATAAAGAACTTCCTAGGAAAGAAAAAGCTAAAAGAGTTCAACATCACCAAAACAGTTATTAAAAGGAATCTTAGACTCTATTAACACGAAAAAACATAAAATATGAATAATAACTTCCATGTTTCTATCTTTTATACTGCTTTTTCCCTTCTCTCCTGCTCACCCCTTTCTTCTCAAACCTTCAGGTGTTTTTCTTGCAATTGCATGGATCTCAAATGAGGCTGTGTTTCTCAGGGTTTCCCCAGTGGAATTCCCTTTGTTCAAATGTCCCTTCCCAGAGAGGTTTCTGGGTTCTTTTCTCACACCACCATAAATTTATAGTCCTTGGGTTCAGGGAGGACTTGTTGAACTCAACCTTTAAGGGAAGGGAAGTAAATGCAAAAATAAATGAATGGGACTTCATCAAACTAAAAATCTTCCACACAGCAAAGGAAATCAACAAAACTAAGAGGCAACCAACCAATTGGTGATAAAATATTTGCAAACAACACCTCTGATAAGGGGCTAGTATGTAAAATATATAAAGAACTCATACAACTAATAACAAAAATAAGTAATCCAATTGAAAAATGGGTAGAAGATCTAAACAGACACTTTACCCACAAAAACATAAAAATGGTCAACAGACATATGAAAAAATGCTCAACTTCATTAGCTATTAAGGAATTGCAAATCAAAACCACAATGAGATACCACCTCACACTTGCTAGAATGCCTGTAATCAACAAAATAAGGAACAAGTGCTGGAGAGACTGTGGAGAAAAAGGAACTCTTTTACACTGCTGGTAGGAATGCAAAATGGTACAACCACTATGGAAGACAGTATAGAGATTCCTCAGAACATTGGAAATGGTGCTACCTTATCACCTGGCAATCCCCTTTCTGGCTATCTACCCAAAAACTTTGAAAACCTTAGTCCATAAAAACATGTACTCCAATGTTCATTACAGCCCTGTTCACACTGGCCAAGCCATGGAAGCAACCAAAGTGCCCTTTGGTAGATGACTGGATTAAAAAGTTATAGTACATATACACAATGGAATATTACTCAGCTATAAGAAAAGATGAAATATTGCCTTTTGCAAGAACATGGATGGAACCGGAGATCATCATGCTAAGCAAAATAAGCCAGACAGAAAAAGCTAAGAACCACATGACTTCACTCATACGTGGAATATAAAACTGAAAGCAACAAAGAACCAAAACCGCATGGACACAGTCAATAGTTTAGTTGTTCCCTGAGGGAAAGGAGAGAAGGGTATGGGTGGGAGAGGAGGGAGGTGGAGCTAAATACATGGTAATGGAAAGAAAGCTGACTCAGTGGTGAACCTATATTGTAACATAAAGTACTAACTATAGGGTTGTATACCTGGAACCTATGTAATTTTTACTAACCAATGTGACCCTAATAAATTTAACAATAAAAATAAGAATAATAAAATGGCTATCACTATGTATATATATATACACCAACAATTTGTTTAATAATAAATGAATCAGTGCTCTAGTCAAAAGACAGGGTGACTGAATGAATAGGTAAAATACTTACATATGCTATGTAGAAGAGATTCAATTCAGATCTAAAGACAGATAAAAGTAAAGGGATGGAAAAAGGATATTTTATAAAAATTGAAATGGAAAAAGAAAAGCTGGGGTAGCAAGACTCATACCAAACAAAATAGATTTTAAAACAAAGTATGTAACAAGAAACAAAGAAGGACCTAGTAATTTTGCTTCTGGGTATTTATCCAAAGAAACCCAAATGCATCCTCATTCAGTGTTCATTGCAGCATTGTTTACAATGGTCAAGATGTGAAAGGAGCCAATTCTGAGCACTTTTTGGTCCTTCCTGTTTGGGGTTGCAGTAGTATTCAATGAACTTTTTCTTTTCTTTGTTTTTTAAATATTTTATTTCAGGGGGGCGGGGTGTGTGGAGGGACAGTTTTAGACTTACAATAAAATTGAGAGGATGGTAAACAGGTTTCCCATAACCTCTGTTCACACTCATTCATAGCCTGCCCCATTATCAAAATAACTCATCAGAATGGTACATTTATTTTACTAAGGATGAACCACATTGACACATTGTAATCACTTAAAAGTTTATGTTTTACCTTAGGGTTAACTCTTGGTGTTGTATTTTCAGTGGGTTTGAACAAATATATGGTATACTGACCTGTATTCATCATTATAATATAACACACAGCCCTGAAAATTATCTGTGCTCTGCCTGTTCATCCTTTCCCTCACTAACTCCTGGAAACCACTTATCTTTTCCTGTCTCTATAGTTGCGCTTTTTCCAGAATGTCATATAGTTGGAATCATACAGCATATAGCTTTTTTAGATTGGCTTCTTTCACTTAGTAATATGTATTTTGTTTGTTTGTTTGTTTTTGATAAAAAGAGAAGGGGGAGGGCCCAGAGCAGTCTCCATTAATTTTCAACACAGTTTTATTCCACACAGGTGGGTACAAGGCTGCATGGGGCAGGAACTGGACCAGGGACTTCCTACATTAGAGGCACCCCTCCCCCCAAGCTGAGGGCTTCCCACCTGGGAAGCACACCCTGGGTAGGAGCCAAACTGGGGGCCTCCCACATGGGAAGCACACCCCAGTTCAGCATATGGGTCCACAGGGGCCAGGGCTGGGGCTCAATCCTCAGACCCCAGTGCTGCAAGACAAGCGCTCAACCCACTGAGCCATCCCCTGGCTTCCCTGTAATATGTATTCAAGGTTCCTTCATATCTTCATGGCTTGATAGTGCATTACTTTTTAGTGCTGAATAATATCCCATTGTTTAAATGTACCACAGCTTACTTATTCATTCACCTCTTGAAGGACATCTTAGTTACTTACAAATTTTGGCAATTGTGAATAAAGCAGCTGCTGTAAATATTTGTGTGCAGGCTTTGGTGTGGACATAAGTTTTCAGCACCTTTGGGTAAATACCAAGGAGTACTATTTCTGGATTGTAATGATGAGTATGTTTCGGAATTAACTTCTTACCCTCAGAGAAGGTATTATGAAGAACTGCTCTAGAACAGCCTGAAACTTATCTAGAAGCTTGTTAGAGATTTGAGACCTGACATCCCAACCCATACTTCTGAATCTAAATCCACATTTTAACTAGATTCTCCAGGTGATTTTTATACCACATTAACTGCTTCTTAAACACTGCCCTTAGAAAATCACTGGAGTCCTTGAAGTAGAGTTCCCTGCCTCTATTACAAGCAGTAACCCTACTTCCCCTCAGTAATCCTTGTACAACCCAATCAACATGGTGTCTCTAGTTGTTACATTTACTTACTATTTCTAAGACACCTACACAACATGGGAGGTAAGGGTGCTTCTAGTCAGAGGTAGAGTGGCAACTTTAGGTGAAGAGAATTGAGAGGTTGATAAGCCCTCAAATGTCCCTAATACTGTTACAAGAGTTTGGTATCCCCTTTGGTTCAGGCAGTTGTATTGAACCCAGGCTATGTAACTAGAATGTTGGTGTGCTTCTGAGGGTCTCACAACCGTCATGGGAGGTCAAAGGAAGAGTGAATGCGGGATGGATTCCCAGTACCTCAACCTGGGCTGCTCTTTCTGTGTCTATCTGACATATTAGAGATCCACTTATACTTTCTTTGGAAAAAAGAAAACAGGTTTTGCTAAATGAAAACAAAAGTTAAAAATCTCTGGATTGGCATCTAACCAGAAGCCATTAAGTTAATACAGTTCTCAGGAGAGGTAACACATTAACCTATTATCACTAACTGCTTCCCAGAAATATTCAGTTTATCAGATTGGTTACTTAGAGAGATTAGGGTGTTGAAAAGTTAGTGTAGAAAGTTAATTTTTACTAGTGAAAGGGGTGATAATACTGACCCAACTTTAATATGTAATAGGGCAACCTGGATTATCAGAGAATTATTTGTGGGGCTAGCTAAGGGTAAAAATAAAAAAGAGTACTCTGTGTGTATGTGTGTGTGTGTACACAGATAAAGATATTTCATAACAGATTTTTTTTAAGTAAATTTCTCTTGGATTCAATAAACAATATCACATAGTACCTTCTTTCCAAAGAACCACAGCATGGATTTTTTTTCAGGCTTACTGTTAGGAAAACACATAGTTTGCCTAAGTAACTGGTTTATTCTTTTTTTTTTTTTCTTTTTTTTTTCTTTTTTTTAATTTATTTTGACAGAGAGAGAGAGAGATACAGAGACAGAGACAGAGAGAGAACTGAACTGGGGGAGCTCCCAGTTCAGCATATGGTTCCGCACAGGCCAGGGCCGGGATTCGATCCTCGGTCCCCGTCGCTGCAAAGTGAGCACTCAACCCACTGAGCCATCCCAGCTTCCCCATGGTTTATTCTTATCTTATGGTCACTATGGATATTTAATCAGATTGTGTTTCCATAAACTCTTTTCTCTGCCTGCTATAAAGCTCATGGCCAACTTGACCTACCTCTAGCACCAAAGAAATAAATTTTGTGTTATTGGCCAGGCTTTTTCTTCGCTTCGTATTATTTCACTCTACCATTGTTTTCTCTCTGTTCTCTTGTTCTCCTTGTCCGACTCTTAGACTGATGATGTATATCACTTTAGCTTTGTAACATGCCTTATTTTATTGTTTAACCTCTAAAGATTAATTATGCCACAACAAAGAAAAAGGTAACTGCAACAAAAAAAAATTCTATGAAATTAGTATTTTTAGAAACCATATTTTTGTTTTTAATGTGAAATGTAGATGTAAAGAAAAAGCAAGTTTGTATGATTAAAATGGAAGGACACTATCCTATTCTTTATGAGTGTGAGCCATAACTAATAATTGTGGAGTTTTATTTAAACACTGGTTGTATTGAAGGTTGCAGCTTAAAATCATCTGATGTCTCAAATCAGACACATGAATTCTCCCAAATTATTGGTAGCTGTATATATAGTAATATATATTAATTATATATTTAGGTTTTTTTTTCTTTTTAGAATCTCAAATTAACATGTAAAATTAATGGTAACATGATGTAAATATGACCCAGGTGGACATCTGCCCAGGTATAAAAGAATCTAAGTACAAACTTATTTGGAATGAAGAAGCAGGACTGGGGGTCAGTAGAATAGTGTTAATTGTGATTTCACTGTTGTGTTTTATAATCCCACACTGATTCAAACCCAGAATCAGGAAAGCAGTGGGACTGTAGCTTAACCTCAACACTCGTAGGCAACACTTACTTATTTTTCATAACTTCATGTTTTCTTACTATAGGAGACTCTATGTTAACAAGAACTCTAGCAACCAGCATTCTCAAGCAACCAGTTTTTGCTCATTGCTTGAGAGTGCTGGTTGCTTGAGATCTAGTTAACAGAGACTAGCTCTAGCTTTTTATGTATCAGCATTGAGTAGGAAAAAAGGAGAGTGATTGTCTGAAATAATTTAAGCTTCAAGACCTGCCCTGTTCATAGAAATTAATGTAATCCCCCAATGTAAGCAACAGAGGTAATTTGATTTTTTTTGTAGTCATCTTATAAAAAAGGAAAAGAAGCAGGTAAAATTCATTTCAATAAAAGATTAATATTTTTACCCAATATATCCAAAATATCTTTAATTCAACATAAAACCAATATAAATTTGTTAATTCAGTACTTATTTCACAGCATTTTTATTGCACTAAGTCTTCAATACATGGTGTGCCACAGATATTGGCACAGTAACAGCACATCTCAATTTAAACTAACTGCATTTCAAGTATTCAGTAGCCACCTGCAGTTAGCCAGTGGCTTCCGTAATGGACAGAACAATTCTAGATCATTATTCCACTGCCCCTCTGGTAAATCCCATACCATCTATCAATACTTCTTTTTCTCACTGCCATAGACTAATACTATTTCTTAAGGAGGTCCACAATACTTAAGGACTTCGCATACCCAATTCACAGTTTCATCTTTCACTCTAACTGAATTAGATAAGTAATTTTAATGTTGTGTGGATAAGTAACATTCTAATGTTCACTTCCTTGGTGTCTTCAAAGCAAACTCATTTCATCTCTCTTCAACTTTTTCTTTTTTTAAGATTTATTTTTATTGTTGTTTTCTTTTTTTTTTTCTTTTTCTTTTTTTGACAAAGAGAGAGAAACAGAGAGAATGGGGACAGCCCATAGCAGTCTCCATAGTTGTATGCCACTAGTTTTCAATATGGTTTCATTCCACATGTGGGTGCAGGGCTGCGCAGGGCAGGAACCAAGCCAAGGCCTTCCTGCACGGGAGGTACACCTCTGGGAGCCGGGGGCCTCCTACATGGGAAGCATACCCATGGTAGGAGCCAAAACAGGGAACTTCCCAGCAAGAACTGAACTGGAGGCACACCCCCAGGTCAGCATATGGGTCTACACAGACCAGGGCCAAGTTTCAATACTTGGACCCCGGGCTGCAAAACTCAGCCCTCTGTACCATCCTTGCTTCCCCTCTCTTCAACTTTCATAATTCTTTCTTAGGGCCACACCATGGACTTTGCATTCAAATGAAACCGTTATACCTCTGAAGGATTATATAAGCAATCTGATTGTCTCACACCATGGCCTCCCCTCTTTTCCACTTGGTCACTTCTCATTTTTGGTCTTTGTCCACATTGAGGGCACAGCCCCTCAAACCCTCCACTTTTTTTTTAGCCCCTCTTTCTGCCCAATCATATTTATTTATTAACTAAATGGCACAAGTTCAAAGAGTCAGGTCTGGGGATGGTCTAAAGCAATAATCCTCAACCTTTATGGCACCAGGGTGGTACATTTTGTAGAAGACAGTTTTCCACAGACTGGGGTCATGGAGTAGAGGGATGATTTTGAATGATTCAAGAACATCACATTTATTGCTCACTTTATTTTTATTATTACATTGTAATAGCTAATGAAATAATTATACAACTCACCATAATGCAGTCAAGCCTCTTTGCTAATGATAGTCTGTATTTGCAGCTGCTCCCCAGTGCTATAGCATTGCCTCAGCTCCACCTCAGACATAGATTCTCATAAGGGGTGCACAACCTAGATCACTGGCGTGCGCACATTCACAATAGGGTTCACACTACTATGAGAATCTAATGCCGCCTGACATGACAGGAGGTGGGGCTCAAACAGTAATGCGAGAGATGGGGAGCAGCTGTAAATAAGATGAAACTTCGCTTCCTTGCCTGCCGCTCACCTCTTGCTCTTTGGCCAGGTTCTTAACAAAACACATATTGGTACCCATCTGTGGCCAGGGGGTTGGGAACCCCTTGTTTAAAGAGCACATGTCTTGCAGAACTGAAAATTGCCTCCAGAAATGTGATATTCACTCAGAATGGGTGTCTTGCCTGTGTTCTCTTTGTTTCTTCGTTTACTAATAGACCTGCCCCACACTATTTTAGTTCAAATGTGTTCAGACAAATCTATGTGGTAGGAATAGCCTAGCTTAGTTTCCAGCTATCACGTGCCTCCATACACCCTTGTAGGATAAATTCAGCAGCTCCATGGTTTTGTATAGAGTATTCCCTGCTGGCTCCAGTACCAGCATTTTCAGTCCTGTCTTATCTCTTTAACTCACATATTTCTTTTCTCTTATTCAGTTTCTCAGGATGTTGTTGCCTTCTTCCTGCTCTTCTTGCATTTTTCTTTCTTGCTTAATGTCTTTACTATCAAGGAGTTATCTTTTGACAAATTTATTTTATCTCTGACGTTGTGCCTTGTTGCCAGTTTCATTGCCTTTTCTATCAGGATAGGGTCTCACATGAAAACTCTTAGAGATCTTTCCTGCCTACCAATCTCTATTGGGATTTCCTCAAGAGGAAGAGGAAATGGGATCTTGATTCCTTCTTTCATAGGCAGTTTTTTGCTCTTTTGCAAAGTTTATCTGCTCATTCCTGGTAAATCTTGAGTTGCTTTGTATATCATAATGTGGCTCAGGCAGCAATCTTTGTCAGTACCAAAAGTTTGTTCCTTCAAGCTGACTAATTTACCTACTAACATTCTTTTACATACAATCGATTAAAAATGTTACACTCTGTGCTTGGAAACTATCCAATATATGTATCCACTATAGATAGAGTCCATAAGTGGGCATGACTTCTATTAAAAAGATTTAGGTATGTTTGACATTTGCTTTTTCTTTTATTTTTATTTTTTTAAAGATTTATTTATTTAATTGTTTTTGACAGAGAGAGAGAGAGAGAGAGATACAGAGACAGAGAGAGAACTGAACTGGGGAAGCTCCCAGTTCAGCATATGGGTCCACATGGGCCGGGGCCGGGATTCGATCCTTGGTCCCCAGCACTGCAAAGTGAGCGCCTAACCCACTGAGCCATCCCAGCTTCCCCATACATTTGCTTTTTCTTATTGGATTTAAATAAATATTCCTAAATAAGTTATAGGATTTTATCTAAAATATTTTTAAACAAAAGCATCAACTACACCTTATCTTTAAAAGCTACTACTAGAGTGCTAAAACAGAAATAGTTATATATTATTGGCCCCTAATTGTTCCCGTAACTTTTTGGAAATATTGTACCTGCCATCAATGCCCATGTTATACGACAATTTAAACAGGAAAATATGTGAATATGATGTGCCTTCCTCCTGACTATTATATTTTACTTCTCACATTTATATACACTGAGGAAATGGATAAAATGCAGTGAATGACAAGGGTATGTTTTTTTAATAGCTCTAGGAGAGATTCTGGACATTTCCTCTGAACCATGGTCAAGTGGTATTAATGAGACTGTACCTACCAGTTATATTCACATTAAGTCACTTGCCATATGTGTAGCCAATGGAACCATAAGAAAAAGAAAGAACAGAAATTTCTGTAGCCTTTACTCCTGGAGTTTATAAAGGCGAAGGGAAAATGGAATTTTCTAAACTGTCACCACTGCAACATCTGAGTTTAATTACCTTTAGGAAAGATCAAGTGAGAAAGGCTAATCTTGTTTTGTAGACACTCAACTCTCTTTTTCTTAGACATCTTTACTTCCCATTTTTGCCTGAGAGTCTCTTAAAGAGAAAATCATATTTCAAAATGACTCTTTACTGACACAAACACAATAGTCTTGAATACATCGGTCTCACAGTAATTGTGTTCAGAAGTGAAGATAAACTGAACACTAGAAAGCATGCACTGAATGCCTTTCCCCCAAGTGGCATCAGTACCCGTATTTTCCGGCGTATAAGATGACCAGGCGTATAAGACAACCCCCTAATTTTACAGTTAAAACATAGGTTTAGGCCTATATTCGCTGTATAAGACTACAGCCTCGGAAGTGGGGGGTAGTCTTATACAGCGAATATAGGCCTAAACCTATGTTTTAACTGTAAAATTAGGGGGTTGTCTTATACGCCCGGTCGTCTTATATGCCGGAAAATACGGTACTCAAAGGCACACAATTTTAGTGACACATTCACTGATACATATTTTATCTATAGAAACTACCACAAGACAGTAGTGTTAAATGGGAATTTGAAAAGATGTATCAAGAATAAAAATTGGAAATAGTCTTTTCTTAAACATATATGGGCATTAGAGATATTTCATGAAAATTTAGATTCAGCTCACTTAAAAAATATTAAATATTATACCAATGGGATAAGCATTTTATTGCTAACTAGTGGATTTTTAGATTACAGCCTGATTTGCTGGCTGCTAGGTGCATGCCACAGACTTGTTAAAGGTCAGCAAACCAACCTGGAACTCACATTTCATTGAGCATATTTCTCCACCAAGTTGTGTATCTCTCTTCACAATTCAGATAAAGAGCATTTTCAATGCTATTATATGATAACTAGGAATTACAAGATCTCCATTGTTATCTTAAAGTTGATTGATAAAGTAGAATAAGCATAAGTAATCAATTTAAGAAGTATTAAGACCTCTTTTATTAAAATAAGAGGCTTTGGATTACACATACCTGAACTAGAATCAGAGACCTACCTGTCACTGGTGCTGTGAATGTAAGGGCTTTATTTGTTTATTCTCTTTAGAAAGTGGAGGGAAAACACTAAACTTTGAGGCCAGTTGAAATGGCCACTGCTGTGGTCTGAATGTTTGTGTCCTCTCAAAAGTCAGATGTTGACATTTTGACCCTCAATATGATGGTGTTAGGAGTGGGGCTTTGGGGATGATTAGGTTATGCAGGTAGAGCCCTTATGAATGAATTTGGTGACCTTATAAAAGAGGTCCCAAAGAGCTTGATAGCCCCTTTCCATTATGTGAGGACATAACGAAAAGCCATGTAGGAACCAGGAAGTAATCCCTCACCAGACACTGAATGTTTCTGTGCCTTGATCTTAGAATTCCTAGACTCCACAACTGTGAGAAATAAATAATCTGTTATTTATAAGCTGCACAAGTACTGGCATTTTGTTACAGTAGCCTGGAAAGTAGAGACAATTACCTATAAAAATTTTTCACCCTGCAGTCAAAGTGCTTTTTGAAAGTAAAAATGAGATTGGTATCTGCATTTTAGAACACATTCAGTCAGTTCACATTACACTTAGAAAAAGGTATAACCCATGCTTGTCCAAACTGTAGCCCACAGGCTGCAGGTGGCCCAGAACAACACAAATCTGTAAACTTTCTTAAAATGTGAGGGTTTTTTTTGTTTGTTTGTTTTTTTGCAAAATGTTGTAGCCCATCAACTATTGTTAGTGTTAGTGTATTTTATTTATTTATTTATTTATTTATTTATTTATTTTGGTGTGGCCCAAGATAATTCTTCTAATGTGGCCCTGGAAAGCCAAAAGATTAGACACCCTGAGTCTAACCCATTCCCCTGATCCTCAGGTCCCTCTGATTTGACCTAGTCCATTCCAAAACCCACCACCTTCCCTCTTGGTAACCATATGCTGGAATTCTTACCTCGTTCCTACAGTTTGTCAACTGCAGAAGGCTCATGCCTGCTTTGGGCTGGTTGTGGAGCACTTTTTACATGGCCAGTGCTTGCCTGTCCCCTTCTCGTGTTTCACTTGGCTAGTTCTTCCTGAGTCACACAGCTAAAGCAAGCATGAGCAGCTCCATGGCGACACTGCCTGCCACTGTCTAGTTTCAAATTCATTTTCAAATATATGATTGACACGAAGATTATTTGCACCCCCCCTCCACTAAAATGTAAGCTGTATGAGAGCAGACATTTAAAAAAATCAATGGGCATATACTCAGTACTTTGTAGTACCTAATGCAAGGTTGGTTCTCAATAAAGGTAAACTCCTTCTCCTCACATAATTGAATAAATATCTACTATGAACGAAAATGCAGAGTTAGTTCAAGGAACTAAAAGCTCTACCATAAAAATCTCTTCCTTCAGAAATTTGCAATATAATGAGGGAGTCAACAACAACAAAAATGTAAGTTTTAAATGACAAGTTAAATTTCAAAGTATATTTTTGACACCTGCCTTGAAAGGTTAGTGAATAGACAGAACATAATATTATAGGGGGATATAATTTCAAACAGAGGTAATCAGAGAAAATTATTTTATGAGGCAAGATTTGAACTAGGATTTAAGCCTAAGTATTGCTGTTCTTGAAGTAGTAATATAATATGTGAGAAATTTTAGAGGCCCAAAATTTAAGATGTGGAGAAATTGTGACACATTTGTACATGGATCCTATTCCACTGGAATATATGCATAGGAATATACATATAATGTGAAATATAAGATTTTGTTTTAACAACTAACATAGTTTTATGATTTGTTTTACCAAATGAATCTGGAAATAAATTATTTATTTATTCAAAGATATAGAATCTCAAACACCAAACACTGTTGCTCAGTGATTATGTATGATGCTAATGTGCTTTCATAAATTTTTAAAATATAGACATATTTAACCATGCCATAGCAAACAAAACATTGTTTTACTCTGCATAATCTTTATATATTTTGTAAAAGCCATACAACTTTGTATAAATTAGTTTATAGAAGTATTCTGAAATATTGTCAAATAATGTATAGCATTAGCTACTATTGAAATAAATAATAGATCATAACATCTTTGCTTAAAAAAGCCAAAGCTATTAAATTCCAGAATGATAACACAGAAGAACAGAGCAGTTCAGAAATCTGGGACTTGGTATCTTGACTTTAAATTCCAACTCTGTTATTTGTCAGCTGGGTGACATTGAATAGTAATTAACCATTGTTGTGCTTCAGCTGTCTCATCTGTAAATTAGGAATGATTATGGTAAAACTATATCAAATGCTATTATAAATTGATATTGGTAAAGCACTTAATATACTGCCCAACACATAGTAAGAGCTTTCTATGAGTTAAAAAAAAAGCAAATAAAAACATTCAACCTCAAGATGTCCAGAAATCACCCAATTGGTACACTTGAATCTTTCTGATGAAGTGATGTTACTGTGATCAGAACAATGTTTACATTGGGTTGACCCAAAAATTTGAGTGTAGTGTGGAGAATGATAGATCAGTATTTGGGACACATGAGCTGATCAGTGAGAAATTTAGGGATAAAATACAGAGTGTACCATTTGAAACCAAGTAAGGGAAAGAGTGTGAGAAGTTCACAAGGTAGTTTGGGGGACTATTACTTGAGTGGCCACCACTGACTATTCCTCAGAGCCTGGGATAATGGAGTAGGGAGAACCTCATCATAGCTCCATCACCACTCTGATGAGATCCCTGAAACTGTGTTAGTCAGACATAGTCCAGTAGCTAAGACTTCAAAATCCCTAGCCTGTGAATCAGACATCACTCACACTTAAGGTTTTCTTGGCAGGGAGTTGTGGTATGAGGGAAAATTTGAGAAGAATTCCCCAGTTTCTTGGATTAGAGAATTGGCCCCTGTCTGCTCCTCATCACTGATGATACCCCAATTCCAAGGAACTTGTCAAAAAATAACTATTTTACTTCTGCCAGAACTTTCTCAAAGCAACGAATTGTTGTGCTAAGTATGCTTGAGAATACTTGGAAATAAAATAGGATTACTGATGAGAAGAATATCTGGAATACAGTATAATACATGCTTATATGCTGGAAGATACTCTGGCAAGTAAGTTGTACAATCAGTTTCATAAATATTTGCTAAGTTCCTATATAAATAATTTGATTTTCTAAGGGTCACAGAGAGTTCTGTGGGAATGTACAATGAAGTAAAAATGTATTCATAGAAACAGCAAATAAAATTAATTAAAATAGTTATCCATGAAAATAACTTAGCTGACTTAGCAAGTCAACTACATCCCACAAATGCCTTAATTCTTTATAAAGCTTTTATTCTCAAGAAATAAAGTCATAATTCAAAATTTGATTCAAATGAGACACAGATTACTTTTTTGTTTGTGTAACAAATACTCATATTTAATGTTACAAACAATTTTTGGAAAAATTGTTTTCAAAATTGGCATAATTTTTATTCTGAAGTTAAGACTCTTCATCAAATAGTTCATGTTGCTGTTTTAGATGTTTGCTTTTTTAAATGAGTTTGTTTTTTTTATAAGTGCTGCAATGACCATTGGCGTACATGTTTTTATGGACTAAGTATTTCAAGTTGTTTGGGTAGACACCCAGAAGGGGGATTGCTGGGTCATAGGGTAGCTCCATTCCCAATGTTCTCAGGAATCTCCATACTGTCCTCCATAGCATTTGTACCAATTTGTGTTCCCCTCAGCAGTGTATGAGGGTTCCTTTTTCTCCACAGCCTCTCCAGCACTTGTTCCTTGTTTTGTTGATTATAGCTATTCTAGCAAGTGTGAGATGGTATTTCATTATGGTTTTGATAGTATTTCTTTAATAGCTTATGAAATTGAGCATTTTTTTCATATGTCTATTGGCCATTTCTATGTCTTTGTGGGTGAAGTGTCTGTGTAGGTCATCTGACCATTTTTCAATTGAATTACTTATTTTTGTTATTGAGTTATACAAGTTCTTTATACATTTTCAATATTAGCAGCTTGTCAGAGGCAATGTTTGCAAATATTTTCTTCCACTTGGTTGGTTGCCTCTTTGAATCATTGATGGTTTCTTTGGCTGTGAAGAAGCTTTTTAGTTTGATAAAGTCCCATTAATTTATTTTTGCTTTTACTTCCCTTGCCTTTGAGCTCAGGTTCATCAAGTCTTCCATAAATCCAAGGTCTATAAGTTTAGTGCCGATATTTCCTTCTATACCTTTTGTTGTTTGGGGTCTTATGTGGAAGGCTTTAAATCATTTTGAATTAATTTTAGCATATGGTGAGAGATCACAGTTTGAATTCATTCTTTTGCATGTGGTTTTCCAATTTTTCCAGCACCATTTACTGAAGAGGCTTTCTTTTCCCCACTGTATATTTTTCACTCCTTTGTCAAAAATTATCTGTCCAAGTATTTGTGGATTTATTTCTTGGATTTCAATTCTGTTTCATTGGTCCATGTATTGTTTTATTCCTGTCAATATCAAGCTATTTCGATTATTGAGGTTTTGTAGTATAGACTGAAATCAGGGAGTGTGATGTCTACAGTTTTATTTCTTTTCCCTTAGGATTACTTTGGTGATTCAAGGTCTTTTGTGATTCCATAAAAATTTGATGATACAACATCCATTTATGATCAGAACACTGAATAAAATGGGAATTGAAGGAAAGTACCTCAACATAATAAAGGCCATATATGACAAACTCTCAGCTAATATTATACTGAGTGGGGGAAAGCAGAAGCCTATTCTCCTAAAATCAGGAACAAGACAGGGATGCCCCTGTCACCACTCCTATTCAATATAGTGCTGGAAGTTTTAGCCAGAGTGATCAGGCAGGAGAAAGAAATAAAAGGTATCTGAATTGGAAAAGAAGTCAAACTGTTACTCTTTGTAGTTGACGTGATTCTTTATATAGAAAATTCTAAAGACCCTACCAGAAATCTATTAGAAACAATATACAAATACAGTAAATTTACAGGATACAAAATCAATGTATGAAAATCAATTGCATTTTTATATGCCAATAATGAAATATCAGAAAAGAAAACGAAAAAAAAAGGCAATAACTTTTGCAATCACATTAAAAATAATAAAATACCTAGCAATAACTTCAACAAAGACTGTGAAGGACTTATACACTGAATACAATTAAGACATTATTTTAAAAAAATGAAGACTACACAAAGAAATAGAAAGATATTGTGTTCATTGATTGGAAGAATCAATATAGTTAAAATGACCATATTACCCAAAGCAATATACAGATTTTTTGCAATTCTCATCAAAATTCCACAGACATTTATTCAAGAAATAGAGTATATTTTTTTTCATAGAGAAAAGATGCAGAGGAAGGTGGTCCTCTGGCATAGTAAGCTTTATGGTATAGAAAATATGTTCTTCCCAAGTTACCGTTTTACCATTTGTTTTTCACCATTCTGGCCAAGATGGCTGCTCCAGTTCCAGACATCACAACTGTATTTTAGGCCTCTGGTTGGTAGATGTAGACGTCTTCTCCATTTAAATACAATTTTTCAAAGAGCCACACAGCACTTGTGTGTATCTCATTTACAAAAAGATAGTCATAATACCATTCATGGTCAGAAGTGAATGAGAACCCCAACTGTTTACCGGTACTCAAACACAAACTGCACAATGAGAACAGAAATCATTCCTTACTACATTAACATGATGTTTTTTATTCCCCTGTCTTCACTGTCATATTTTTACTCTTTCAAACCTTTTTAAACAAATTGTTTGGTTACTTATTAATATATAGGAACTTCCCTAAATACCCTTCAGTTCTTCAGTATAAAACATCAAGAGAGAATTTGTATCCTAAGATTCTTTGAATCCTTCTCCTCAAAAATCTTAGTCTTACTTTTTTTTTTTACCAACCCTAGAATGTTGTATCTTGATTTGTATCCAATCCTAATCCAACCAATGATTTGAAAAACCTGCCTTAAATCAAACATCTAATCTTACTTCCAAAGCTTTTTGAGGTGGTATTCTTTCTTATCATTTGAGCAATAAAATCAGCATTGCTCTACCTTTTTATCTATGTATCTAGTTATCTACCTACCTATCTGTTTATCATCTATCTGTCTATCATCTATCTCCTTTTTTGGTTTTTATTGGTGATATTGGGAAGCCATCTATTGTCAAGTGGCTTGGAAATTTAGTCTCTAGTTGAATGTATGACACAACAAACATCAATAACTACAATAAGTAGTGGAAAACAAACCCTGGGGCAGAGAGAGATTCTGATTTCCAGAGGTGCCACATTATGATCTTTTAAATATCCAATTAAAAAAATTATATATATATTTTTTCCAAAGAAATAAGAAACCATGTCCAATACATAGGAAAAGAGCAATTAATAAAAACTGTCTTAGGGAAAGCTGGGATGGTTCAGTGGGTTAAGCACCCACTTTGAAGCCCCAGGGAATGAGGATTGAATCCTGGCCCTGGCCCATGCGGGCCCACATGCTGAACTGGGGTGTGCCCCCAGTTCAGTTCTTGCCAGGACCTATGTGGGAGGCTCCCGGCCCAGTTCCTGCCCTGAGCAGCCCTGTGCCCACCTGTGGAGTGAAACTATATGGAAATCTAATGTCAACTATGGAGACTGCTCTGGGCCCTCCCCCTTCTCTCTGTCTCTGTCTCTGTTTCTCTCTGTAAACAAACAAACAAACAAACAAACAAAAACTGTCTTTGATGAATCACAAATGTTGAACTTAATATACAGGGTCTAGCAGATGTAATACCCCCTTTTTATGAGCTGGTAATCTATACCAAATCTTTTATTGCAAAATTATAAGCATGTAATTCTGTAATATAACAGTATCACACTCAAGCATACTATATGGATTTTTAGATGAGATGTTCAAATTGCTGTCCATCCCATGGGAGACTCAAGCAAGTCTTACGAAGTCACAGTTACTTTGCTGGACTCTGTGTAATGAATTTAAGTTACTTATTTTAAATTTGTTCAAACAGAGAAAGGAAACCATGACCAAAAAACTAAAGGATGTCTCACCAAATAGAGACTATCAGTGAAGAGATAGAAATTATAAAAAGGAACCAAATAGAAATTCTAGAATTGCAAAGTATAATAATTGAAATGAAAAAAAAGAAAGAAAGAAAAAATAGAAGGGCTGAACAGAATTCAGAGGGCAAAGGAGAGCATCAGTGAGTTTGAAAATAAGTCAGTTGAGATTGTCTAGTTTGAGTGACAGAAAGAAAAAAAAATGAAGAGAAATGAACAGAGCCTTAAAAAACGCATGAGATCCAATCAAGTATGCAAACATAGGTATTATGGAAGTTCCAAAAGAAGAGATAAAGGGACATAAGATAAAATAGATTTAATAGATTTTAAGATAAGAATCTTTATGAGACGTAAGAGGACAATATATGATGATAAAATCAATCCATCAAGGAGATCTAACAATTATAAATTCCAAGTATAAAAATAAACACTGACATAAGGGCAAAATAGATAATTTAATAATAGCTGGAAACCTAAAAACTTCACTTTAAATAATGAATATAACAACTAGAGAGAAGATCAGCAAGGAAATAGAAACTTGAACAACTCTATAAACAAATGAAACATTAATAGGACATCAGACATTAATAGGACACTCTACCACTAAAATCAGAGTACACATCCTTCTCATGTGTACACAGAATATCCTCTAGAGTAAACAATATCTTAAACAACCAACAGGTCTCAATAAATTTAAAATAATTTTAGCCATGTAAAGTATGTCCTTTGACCACAATCAAATGAAATTAGAAATCACAGAAGAAAATTTGGAAAATTCACAAATATATGGAAATTAACACAATTTTAAATAACCAATGGATCAACAAGAAAATCACAAGAGAAATTTAAAAAGACCTTGAGGTGTATGAAAGATAAACCACAATTTATCAAAACTATTGAGCTACGCACAATAGAAAATCTATAGCTGTACACACCTGTTATGAAAGAAAAATTCTAACCTAATCCTTCACCTTAAAAACTAGAAAAAGAGGAACAACCTAAACCTAAAATATACAGGAGGGGAAAAAAAGATTAGAGTGGAGGTAAATGAAACAAGGAATTGACAAAACACTAAAGGAAGTTAATAAAATCAAAAGTTGTTTATTTGAAAAGATCAACAAATGAGAAACCTTAGCTAAACAATGAAGACAAAAGAGAATATGCCAATTATTTAATTTATGAAAGATACCTACCAGACAAGACATCACAAAATAAAATTACTACCAATATTTATTATGAATATACTTGCAAAAATCTTCAACAAAATGCTAGCAAACTGAATGCAGCAGCATTTAAAAAAAATGATATATAATCACCAAGTATTATCTCCTGAACTTAAGACATGTGAAAAAGAAATAAAAGACCTCCAGACTGGAAAGAAAAAAGGTAAAACTCCCTCTATTCCTAGATACATGATCTACATATAGAAAACTGTAAAGAATACACACACATACACACACACACACATAATTAAAGCTAAGAAATGAGTTCAGCAAGGAAGTAGGACACAAACTCTGTACAAAACGTTAGTGTATTTCTACATACTAGCAATAAACAATCCAATAATAAAATTAAGGACACAGTTACATTTATAATAGAATTAAGAAAATAAATTACTTAGGAGTAATTTAAAATGAGGAATTACAGACGTGTACATTGAAAACTACAAACTACAGTTGAAAGAGATTAAAAAGACCTTAAAAGTATAAACAAATCTCATTTCCATGGATTAAATATTTAATATTGTTAAGATGGCAATACTTCTTAAATTTATTTTCAGACTTACGGTACTACAATCTCTAATAAAATTCCAGTAACACTAAGATTGTCCAATGGGGAAAGGATAGTATTTGCAACAAATGGTACAGGGATAATTGGATATCTATATGTAAAAGAACAAATTTGGACCTCTACTTGACACCATATACAAAAATTAACACAAAATTGATCAAATGCCTAAATATATTAGTTAAAACCTTAAAATTCATACAAGGAAACAGCTGCAAATCTTTTTAACCTTAGTTTATACATTGGTTACATAAATATAATGCCAAAAGCACATGTGATAAAAGAAAAAGTAATAAATCCAACTTCATTAAATTAAAAAGTTTCTGTATGAAGGGACATTATCAAAAATGTAAAATGACTATCTTATAATGGGAGAAAATATTTGCAAATTATATACCTTCTAAGGGTTTAGTATCCAGAATGCACAAATAACTTTTACAATTCAACAACAAAAGACAAGCAGCCCAATTATAAAATGAACAAATAACTTGAACAGATTTTCTTCTGGAAAGTTTTACAAATGACCAGTATCACATGAAAAAATTTTCTATAGCATTAGTCATTTGTGGAATGCAAGTCAAAAGCATAAGGAGCTACGATTTCAATCTCAATAGGATGGATGTAATCAAGCAACAAAATAATACGTGTTGGTGAGGATATGGAGAAATTCAGACCCTCATACATTGCTGCTGGTAATATAAAATGGTGCCTCCACTGTGGGGAATAATTTGGCAGTTTCTCAAACAGTTAAGCAGAGATTTACCACGTAACCCAGCAATTTTATTCCAAGGTATACTGGTCTACTCAAGAAATTGAAAACAGGTTTGCAAACAAATACTTGTATGTGAATATTTATAACAACACTATTCACAACATCCCAAAAGTAGAACCAAACCAAATGCCCATTAACTGAAGAATGGATAAAAAATGTGTGGTTTATCTATTATATGGGGTATATTTAACCATAAATAAGAATGAATTACCAATACATGCTATAACATGAATGAACTTTGAAAACTTATACTTGTGTTAACTGAAAGAAGCTAGACACAAAAGGTCACATATTGTTAGATTTTTTTTTTATATATAAAGTATCCAGAATAAGCATATCTAGAATATGCAAATCCAAAGAGACAGAAAGTAGTTATGAGGGGACAAGAGGAGGGAGGAATGGGGAGTGACAACTTAATGGGTATGTGGTTTCTTTTGGGGATGATGGAAATTACCTGAAATTAAATAGTAGTGATGGTTGCACATTTTGAATATACAATCAACCACTTAAGTGGTATACTTTAAAATAGTTCAAATAATGAATTTAAGTTACATGAATTTTATATTAATTTTTTTATTGTTAAATTTATTGGGGTGATCTTGGTTGGTAACAATTACATAGGTTCTGGGTGTACAATTCTACATTACGTTGTTCTACATATTGCACTATGTGCTCATCACTCAGAGTCAGCTCTGTTTCCATCACCATATATTTAAAAAAAACTACTAATGCTTACAAGAAAGACCTTTGCTACAGGCATTCCATCTTCTCTAGGTCTAAGGATCTCACAGCTTCCTCCTCTGAATAGTTTACATTTTTCTACGAATAACTTTACAGAAATGAGCAGCTTTTCCAAATGACATTCTGCTCAAATTCAAGGAAATGTGTGAGTTTCATCTTGTTTGAATCAGTTTGAGGTGTGTGGTGAAGTGAACTAAATTCAAATAATCCTCAGTAAATTACTATAAAATAATGACCTTTTTGTTGATTAAGTGCAGGAGAAATAATGAACTACTAAATTTGGATTTGCGTAAGCTGTTTTTTTTGTAATTGTTGCCAGACTAGTTAATTATGGATCATAACTTTCTCAAGATTTCTCTTTTAGTGATTTTTCCCCATCTTCTAATGAAAGCACTTCACCTGACATTCATAAAATTCATGTACCTGTTCCTTCTCCCAAACACCTTCTTCTTTGCAATATTGATGGGGACCTTGTCATCCTCTAGTGGCTAGTCTCAAAAGCTACATTCCAAGTCAGTGGTCACTTGGGCTTTAGACAGTAAATACCGTCCTGCAGTATTCACTGCAGTGCTCTGAGCCCTTCATCCTGGGCGCCTCCCAGATGACCAGATCTCATGTTCACTGAGCTGACTGTGTTTTAGTTCTCTTCCAACGTTAGGAATTGTTCTGTTTCCTTTTCCCATCTCACTTTATTGTTCTGTTCTTTTCACATCCTCTCATACCAAAATATTGTGCAGATTTTTTTCTATATGGAGGCACAATTCCCACTGTTTAAACTGTAATTCTATTAATAGTGTATTCAAAATATTTTTTTTCTCAATAGTTAGAAAAGGTAAGGATTATAAAAATTAGTGT